>OFHS01000129.1:0-60169 GCA_900245855.1 Calvadosia cruxmelitensis | reverse complement strand
TATTATTATTATTATCATTATTATTATTGTTATTATTAAAGTTATTATTAAATCACTTGAGAGCTTAGACTAGCTGCCGAAACCCAAGCAGCCCTGTGTCTCCTTGATATCGTCATAATATCAAATAGAAAACACGTGGAGCGCCAGCTTTGCTGTCAAAGGTCAAATGTCAAAAACAAGCAACCTCGTCAAAGTGTATTTCAAAGTCATGTTCATTTTGTATAAATATAACCTTGTTATGACATCCCATGTCAAAGTCCATTTCATCTGAACGAGTTTACTGTGGCGTCACACGCGAACATAGCAAAGCCTTAGGCAGGGTATACAGTCAAACCTGTATTAGTGGCCACCTCTAGAGAACAGTCACCAGTGTATATAGGCCACTCCTCATAACCCCTAAATTCCACTTTGTATAGAAATCAACCCAGACAGAAAGGCCAACTGTCTATAAAGGCCATATTTCTCAGGTCCCAGAGGTGACCATTATAGACATGTTTCACTGTAAATTACGGGTGTTTTGAAAGCAAAATCTAGCGCCATGGCTTCGACTTACGATGCGTGCTCTGCTGACCGCGCCTGCTACGCTGTCCGTGTTGTGTTTCAATCCTTGCATGCCGTCGCCAGGAACGAAGTCAGCTATGCTGCGAGAAGGAGTACCACTCTTGGGACCAACTAACAAGGCAAAAACAGATATTCAACCAATTACATCTACAGTACACAGAAATTAATTTCTTTAGAAACCGTTACAGCGAAAGCTGTCTATAGCGGCCATCGCTTTACAGCAGTCACCTGTCTATAGTGCCCATTTAACAAAGAACGCATAACAAACGTTTTATAGAAAGAAAACAATCTTACGGATGATACTGTTTGTAGGCAGACGTAGAAAATCAACGATTTGAAGGCATCACTGAATAACTTGGAAAACAATAATTCCTTAAAATACAGGGTGACTACTCAGTCGGGGTCGCGTTTCAAACGGTCTCTTTATGGAAGAATCATATCGACAGACAGTGTGTCTCGAGTGCTGTGGACCTTTCATAGAGGATAAACGACTGCAGTGTTGGTACATATAACAGCAAAAATTAAAATGAAGAACAAAAGCGGATGAAATGCTTTAATTCTAAATCAATGATAGAAATTGTACGCCATAAAAAGAGTACAGATGAATTCATTTAAGCCAAAGCCATTTCTGATGAAATTCTAATGGTTAAAGTCAAACTCGTGCGTATTCCGATAAGCTATGAAGCAGAATTTGGTCGCTTCTTTCGACATGCCTGACACCTCGAACATTGAGTCTTAGATATCGAGCAGAGATATGGTAGAGAGTCCACGGCTAATTGTCTCCTGGGCGATAACAGGTTCACAAATACGGAGGACATACACAAGATAGACGGGAGAAGTCGCATTTACTTTTCGGGCGTCAAACATTGGCAAACAGTTAGAAGTGGCAACAAGATTTCCCCAGGGTTGTCTTCACGGACAGGTGGACTTGATCATTTTTGTTAGTTTTAGAATTTACTTCTACAACGTGCGAATATATGCATCTGTATTCCCCGATGGAATATTTACTCTCCGACAGGGGGCTATACGGCCCTTCACTGACGCCATGCTGTAAACAGTGGCAGGTCCTTGCCGCAATGGCGTTGAAAATGTCAATAATGTGCTTACATAATTCGTCCTTATCAAGCGGTGATGGCGAAGGCGAGAACAGAGTTTGGAAGAATCCTTTCTGGGGAGCCTCCGGTGGAGTGACGAAAGTGAATAACGAACCGAGGCATTCCAAGTATTGTCGCCTACATTGAGAGAATGCAGAAACGCGACAATAATAAAATGTTTACAGTTTCGCACAGCTGAAATAACATAGCAGTATGTGAGGCGCTCACTGTTTGGCTTGTGTGAACGCAATTCGTTGAACTTCGCTAGGAGACGCAAGGTAAACAGCTTCTCCACCTTGACCAAATGTAAACGTCTTGATCATTCTAAAAAAAGTAACATCATAAAAGACTCAACAACAAGAGCAAACAAATACAAAATAAAGATGTACAACAACAACAACAACAACAACAACAACAACAATTGGCAGCTAAGGATTACAAACGAAAAGTGTAGTGCCATTTCGTTTGGAAACATGAACATCAAAAATCAAGTATACGCTAGCGTCTCATGAGCTCAGAACCGTTACCTCAATCCGCGACCTAGGGACAATCCTTACGTGATTACGTCTGACGTAAAATTTTCTAGGCATTGTGCTGCAGTCGCTGCAAAAGCAAGCTGACGTTCCTATCTGATCTTCAAATGTTTTACTTCTGGCAACTATAAACTTCTTCTAAGTGCTTACACTAGCTATGTACGACCAGTTCTTGAGTCAAATTCACCTGTTTGGAATCCCTACCTTTTAAAGGACATCAAAGCTTTAGAAAAAGTTCAAAAAAAGTTTACAAAACGAGTATGTATGCATTTCTAACAAGAACTGCTTTGTTACAAGGATCGCCAAAACTTTTTAAAGCTTGATAGTTTAGAACTCCGTCGACTTGTACATGGCATATAAAGTTATTTATGGTGTTGTTGATCTTCCTGAGAACACTCTACTCTGTTTACAAGACTGCAATCACACAACACGTGATAATTCTAAGTAGCTAAAGTCATCAGCCATTCCTGTTAATAATTCTACGCTATATTATTTCAATGATCGAGTCCTTCCTGTACGGAATTCCTTTTATAGATGATGTTGTTACATCTGTTTCATTTTCTGTTTTTAAACGTCGTTTAGATTCTGTAAATTTATCGCGCTTTTGTGAATGTAATTAGGCTGCACGTATAGTGTAAGTAGTTTACTTTCCTGTGCTTGCTTGTTAATCATTATCGCTCATGCTTGACAAATAAATCAAATCACAAACAACAACAACAACAACAACAACAACAACAACAACAACAACAACAACAACAATAACAACAACAAAAACAGCAACAACCACGAGTAGGTAATGCAAGTGCGAATTACCTTATCTCTACTTTGCATGTCATTTTAGAATGCTTTATGGATGCTGAATAATTTAATTCAAATCAACAATAACAAACAAACAAACAGACAGACAAACAAACAAATAAACAAACAAACAAACAGACAGATAGACAGGAAAATAAATAACAGGCAAACAAAGAAAACAATAAAAAGAAAAGAAGCAGAAAAAAGAAAACAAATCAACAGACAACCAGAGGAAGACAGACAGACAGACAGATAAAATAAACAAATAAATAAACAGACAGACAGACAGACAGGCAGACAGACAGACAGATAAAATAAACAAACAAAATGCTAAGAGCAATGGCAATCAATGTCATCAAAGACACATTGTCAGGAGAAATTATGTACGCGAACAGTCCATGTGTCGCAGCGCATGTCAACATCAACATCACACGAGAAAATTTTCGTTTTCTTTTACCTGTAATCTGACAACGACACTCCGCATTCGACGTCCATCAGCAATCGAAGACGTGGCAGACTGTACAACAACAAGTGTCCATTTGACGTCAGACAACCGAGACACGTGCCACCTGAAAAAGAGACGACAGAAATCAGAAGACGAGGCTAGTATACAGTCGGTTCTTGCGTAAATGCTGAAAATAAAATATGTTAGTCGCCGCTTTGTTAATTGCAACTAGTTAAGCGTTAGGGTCAGGGGATAGAGTTAGGGGTCAAAGTTAGGAGTTATACGACTGGTCTTGTAACGTGGTTTCGTTATCATTTCAATATTTCTTGACAAAAAAAACTTATAAAAGGCAATAAGAAACGTAACATCAATTGACATTTTTAAGAAAAAAATAAAAACTTATCTTTTTAATCAGCATTTTAGCTTATTTAGTTTATTAATTATTTTAAACTTTTTGACTACCGCTTGTAATTAGCTCATTGTATATTAGGGTTCGGAGCTTGCTCGTTACTTGTCATGTTAACCATTGTAAAACGCTTTCGATATGTTGTTGTAAAAAGCGCTATACAGTGAAACCTGTCTATACCGGTCACCTCTGGGACCTAAGAAAAATGACCTTTATAGACAGGTGGCCTTTCTGTCCAGGTTAAATTCTATAGAAAGTGTCATTTTAGGTTAAATTCTATGGAAGTGTCAAGAGTGGCCTTTATACACAGGTGGCTGCTCTATAAAGGCGGCCGCTAATACAGGTTTGACTGTACAAGAACTAAATCATTATCATTATTATCATTAACTTCAAACTTGGCAATAGTATCTATCATCCATATTCGTTGAATGTATCAAGTTATTGACAGAAATTGGTATTCAATGGTCGACAGGATGGGTAATCAACCCAAACACTAACCAGCCTTAACAATAATTGAGAAGTGGCAACCACTGTATTTGCTATCCATGGAACACAGGTTTCCAGGGCAACAGTCTAACCTTCTAGCGTCATGACATCCGTTTTCAAGACAAAAGATTGATCGGTGACTGGCTCACAATGAGACATGGTTTTCATGTTCGGAAGAGTCTTGACCTAGAAGGAAAATGATTACCAAGAATGAGAATAAAACCTTCTTTTACCTCAATGAATCCCAAAACGTGTGAAAACCAAGCGAAAAGGATAAGTACTCTCTAAAAGCCATGTGAATTAGCAAGCACAACATGAAAGCCAAAGCACAGTATGAAAACCATGTGAAATAACATTTACAATGTGAAAGCCAAAGCACAGTATGAAAACCATGTGAAATAACAAGTACCATGTGAAAGCCAAAGTACAGTATGAAAACCATGTGAAATAACAAGCACAATGTGAATTTCTTATGTAAAACCACGTTAAAGTGCCCTTTTCACAAGGTTCGGTTTGCACACGGTTTTTCAAATGGATTTCACATGGTTCCAGTTCACGGTATTACTTCAGTAATAATGCGACTCCGATTACATAGTAGATTCATATGAACAGTATTTGGAAATCATTTGAAGATGTAAAGAAATGAATGACCGAGGGCAAAACATTGATACAACGCTTACTTTCACTTCCCTTTCACTCGAGAGTACCACCATGTGCTTATCACGACATTCGTGGCTCAGGTGATTCGACCGACTGGATGAATTATTTTCTAGAAGAAAAGAAGAATGCCCAATTGAGAGAAATGCACAGAGGAGGACAATGCCGTAATTTTAGGACAGCAAGAGAAGTAAGACTTAGCAACAAAATTAGAAGCAGCAGGTAGGTAGTTTGGGACCAAGGTTAAAAGACATGTGCTGTCACACATGGATAGTCTGCGTATCCGTTCAAAGAGTGATAGTAAATCTCTTATTTTGAATATTCTCCCGACGATGTGCCACTGATTGGGTTGATTGCCATTGCTCTTTACATTTTGTTTGTTTGTCTGTTTGTTTGTTTGTTTGCTTATTTGTCTGTCTGCTTGTCTGACTGACTGTCTGTAACTTTGTTTGTTTGTTTGTCTGTCAGTTTGCTTGTGGTTTTTGTTTTTCTTGTCTGTTTGCTTGCTTGTTTGCTTTTGATTAGCAAAGGTGGCTGCTAAATTCCCTTCAGAACACAATCTGGCGTCAGAAAAGACTACCGTATAGGGTCAAGTAAATCAGTGGTTCTCATAATGGACATACTTGCGTCATCTGATGCTCTCCAGAATTCAAACGGCGTAGGAACTAGATTTCCTTTTGGGTCTAAGAAATGTACTGAGAGCGCACTCGATCCGCAATCTAGCTGAGTTCCTATAGAAGAAAAGAATGGAACAAGAATTGAAGGCACCAATGATAGATAGATAGATATTTCTTTTGATCATGAACAGCTTGTAGTTTTTACAATGAATACATGAGTTAACTAAAAAGAAAAGGCCAAGGTCACCCGTAAGCACTAACAGCTTGTTTGTTTGGGAGACCTTATATAGATTACATCACTAAAACTTAATTGAAATAACACAGCAAAAAAAAGAGAAATGGAAGAGAATTGAAAATTATCAGAACCTATTGAGGATAACACACAGAGATGCTTGAATATGTCTTAAGATACCAACTGCATTGCCACTGCTAGTATTTCCAGTCATTTTACGGGTCTCCTTCGACATAAAATTAACCGGATCTAATGTCATAATCAGTTTCAAAAAGCCAGGCATATAAACGTAGATTAATATAACGTAGATTATTAACCCTTGTCCTGCTATTGACGTGTATACACGTTTTCGAAACAATTCAAAAGTAGCAACATAGAACCAATCAGAAAGTTAGTCCCTAGCAGTCAGCCAATGGGCAATCGATAAAGCGACTTCAAGTCTTCATTTAACTAGTTTTATGAGCAGGACAAGGCTTAATACATATATAATGATAGGCATATTGATTACAAGAAAAGCACCAGTGCTGCTATATCTGGTTGTTTTACGGCACATAAAAGTCATGTACATCCGTTTCAGTCTATTGGTGTTCGGCTTTGGAATGCACTATCCTGCCAGCTCAAACAGTCTATAAATATTCCAAAATTCAAACTTGACAGTAAGCAACATATTGTAAATAGAGTACTATAATTTTCCAAACTTGTATTGCTGTATGATAGAATGTTAATTATTGCTTATATTATGTTTCTGCTCCATGAAAAAAAGTTATTGCAACTTATTGCATTTTCAGAATAAAGTCACACACACACGTCAACGAAACGGTCCATTATAAATGGCCCCTTACTTAAAACGGTCCATTTCAAATGTTAGTAGACAGATAAATTGAGACTTAGGAAATGATTCACACTGCTACTATTTGACAGGACGAAACGACTGCCCATGGCACCCTGATGAATTTCGTCATGAGCCGGCATTGTTGCCAGCCCGCTGGTGACCATGTTGTACGCCCGCTCTGAGTGTCATTGGGTGACGTTGAGGGGTGATGAGGTGGAGGGGTTCGCGGTTGGCTGTCTGTAGTAGAAGTGTGGCGACAGGTAAATCAGTCCATCCTACACACAGGTACCCTGCATACAGGCTATGTAGATTCACTACCAGGATCAACCCATTGCAATGAAACTGATTAGGAAATCTCAGATCATCACAAGAATGGATTAACGAGAAACAGAAATTAACGAAAATAGCAAACAATGTTTTGGATCATGATCTAAAACCTCTTTTCTATAGCCATTCGACATTGTTGAAGGTTATCAAATTCATAAATCAGCAAAGAGAGTGGGAGCATCGTCGTACCTGTTGCCATGGCTAGGATTGGTTGAATGAGTCGCTCTTCGCCTGGCGGAGGAATGCTGAGAGCCAATGCAAATACTCCACCTGTGCTAGTACCAACCCATAATGAAGGACACGTAATGGTGGCTAGACAAAAACATAGTTCAGATGAGCAGACTGCATACAAAGCCGATACAGTCAAACCTGTATTAGCAGCCACCTCTGTAGAGCAGCCACCTGCGTATAACAGCCACTCTTCATAACCCCAAAATGACACTTTCTATAGAAATCAACCTGGACAGAAAGGCCACCTGTCTATAAAAGTCTTTTTTTCAGGTGACCATTATATACAGGTTTCACCATAGTAATAAAATAAACATCCAACAGAAGCAAAATTGCAGAGAATGCCGAGAAAGAAAACAGCTAGGATAGTAAAACAACACAGAACAATTTGTATCTAATCAAACAGACAACAGAAAGTGACAAAAAGTGCAATGGAATAGAGTTTCACAAGCAATAGAAGAAACTAACCTCCTTTTCGAGTATATGAATGTGTGAATGTGAGGGTGCGTATCACACCGCCAGAAGGTAATTCGCGTGAAGACGAGAGTCCATCTTCTTTGTCCTTCATTCCCATGCTTCCTCCGCCACTCGAACTGCGCATCAACTTCATGTGATCTGTGCCAGAGTGAGACATACGATGGCTTTTCTCTTTTCGTTTCTCGTGATCTGTTGTTGAGTTGGACCCAGTAGAGCTGTAAGGGTGTGAAAGACGAGAAGCAAGCGGCGTCTTGGCAGGAGGAAGATCCAAGTCAAGCGAGCCTACAGCAAATAAATCGTTTACCTTTCAAATCTACCGTATACTACAATATACTCTACATATAGCACATCAAAAAATGAAACAATGGACACAGTTGCATAGTCGGATGTGACGCAGGCCATGATTAACCTTGGGGTAAAAGAAGAGTGGTCTCTTAACACAGGTGGCTGCTTAAGATCAGTAAATTCCAGACAAGTAGTCTTTAAGACATGTTGAATGTACTTCACGAAATCGACAGAATCTGGTCATTTGAGCGTGATACTTTCTTTTATCATTGTAGCATAGCCTTTTACTGTATATATTCCTATTGTAAATCTTTATAACTGTACCGTAATAATTATACCCCCTAGTTTAGAACTTTCTTTATGGCACCAACCTCGTCATTCTGTAAAACATGCCCCTGTTGGCAACTGAGCGCTACTTAGCTCTCAGTTGAATACGAGTTTAAACAAATAAATTGATTGATTGATTGATTGGTAAATGAACATTACATTTTTCTGTCAATGTCAGTTATCAACGAATTGGCAGATAATAACATATATCCAATGATTATTTATCACGTAAATTGGGGTTTAACCTGTCTCAAGCGACCATCCTACGAGCGACCACTGTCTCAAGTGACGGCCTTTTGAGTGAATAGTCTTAATAGGCAATTTTCAAGGGGTCATTTGAGTTCAAACAATTCAGTTTACTTATTTTAAGCGGCTATCTGACCTGTGTGACGAGACCACTTTCAATATTCCTACATCAAGATCTATATTCAAAGCTATTGGTCAACAAACCTGCAAGTTCGTAGTTCATTAGAACGATGACGTTCTTCTGCTGCATGTAATCAACAATGGCAACACCGCAGCTATTGCCAAAAGCAACACTAAACACAATAGAAGGAAAGGAAAGGAAATCAACATGAAAATCAAATCAACAGAGCATTCTTTCAAGTGGGAAGTCTAAATTTAGATAGGTACAGTCAAACGTGTATTAGCGGTCACCTCTATAGAGTAGCCACTTGTGTATAAAGGTCACTTTTCATAACCCAAAAATGACACTTTCTATAGAAATCAACCTGGACAAAAAGGCTACCTGCCTAAAGTATAAAGGTCATTTTTCTTGGGTCCTAACGGTGATCATTATAGTCAGGTTTCATTGTGTGCAACTTACAGGCCATAAGCAGAAGATAGCTCCAGACATGTAATCAACGGCATAGGGTCATTAGTCAATTGCTGACAAAAGACTTCTGGCTGAAATCCTGGTGACCACTTTTGCCGGACGGGTTTGAACGGTGGCAATGATGTAGCAGGAGGTAAAGTGAATGACGGAGATTTCATGTCACCGCTAGCAGATGGAGGCTGTGATGATGACGTAGACAGTGGACTGTCTGGGGTGCCGGTCTCGTCACATTCCAGTCCAAGATCGATGCGGAAATTCACTTCCAATTTCTAAAAGAAAGAAGACATTAATACAAAACTACTGTGAAACCTTTCTATAATGGCCAACTCTGGGATCTGAGCAAAGTGACCTTTATAGACAGGTGGCTTTTCTGTCAAGGTTGATTTCTATAGGAAGTATAATTTTGGGATTTTGAAGAGTGGCCTATATACACAAGTGGCTGCTCTATAGAGGTGGCCGCTAATACAGGTTTGACTGTACCCTATACAGGACAATGTCACATACATCGTATTACCAAACGCAGTAAAGAGTATGATGTGAAAAAAATCAAATTCTAGAATACAGTCACACCTGTATTAGCGGCCACCTCTATAGAGCAGCCACCTGTGTATAAAGGTCACTTTTCATAACCCAAAAATGACACTTTCTATATAACTCAACCTGGACAGAAAGGCCACCTGTCTATAAAGGTAACTTTTCTCAGGTCCCAGAGGTGACCGTTACAGACAGGTTTCACTGTAGTTATAAAATGTAATGTCAATGTCACATCATTTTGTTTAACAGGGTTAACCCAACAGGTCAATAGCTGTGTCCCCCTTGAGGCCCTAAACAATTAAAACCACAGAAGACAAAACAAATATATGCATCGGCCGGGCCGGGAGTCGAACCCAAGATGCCTGACTGGCAGCCACACATACTCGCCGCTAGACCATATAGACATCCACAGTTAGCAAGTAATAGTTACCTAAGTTACTTAAATGATGTACAGTATAACTCGGTTAATATCACCTTGGATATTGTCACATCTCGGTTATTATCACGGATTTCCAAAGGATTTTTATGTTTAAACTTGCTTATTGTCACGCTTTCCGTGATTTGGTTGCCTTGCTTGAATTTATAGGCGCTGTAATTGTCTTGAAAGGAAAAGTTGATGAAGTGTTTTTCATTGTGTTTGCCTCATTGAGCGTAACAAATCAAAGAAAATGAGTCTTGTGTTGCTGAAATCTCTACATAACAGCTCTGTTTGATGTTGATACAGAGTTTGCTGTTCTGATGGCCTGTTTTTTGTTATTGTTTGAGCCATTTCTGAATTTTAGAGGTCTGAGTATAAGACTCGGTTATTGTCACGACTCGGGTAATATCACGTTTCACAACTTTCCCGAGGGTGTGATTAACCAAGTTACACTGTACCATATATCTTTGTATTTCAATTTCAACATGAATTGTGCATGAAGTAGTAAATATTGCTTCTGGATTTAGGATATTCAAGCAATAACAAAATAAAAATCCCGAAAAAATTTCAGCTGACTTACATTTACATTAAGTACGTTCTCCTTAAGCTTGAACTTGTAGACAACAACGAAATTCGAGGCATGTGAGACAGCAATGGTCCTACTTCGAAAACACATTGTGATCTGTTGTACTAGGTAAGGATCATCAAGATCAGGTGCCGAGGTCTTGCTGCTAATACTTGACGAACTTGATGTACTGCTGAGCTGTCGTTCCAAAATTCGTGTGACAGGTAACGTATAAATAAGAATTGAAGCATCTAAAAGGAAGGACACAAAAAATAATAATCTCATTTTGCCATAGTCTTGTTAATTGTTAAACCCAAGCCATAGTTAAAACAGTTCTGAATTTCAATGGACAGAACAATAAATGTGGTTATATGAAATCTAAGCGAAGTTAAACTCACACCATTTGTGCGGCAGCATCTGAGATAGGGAGCCTAGGCCCTAGTCTCAGAGATCACTGGTACCTAGAGTCGTACGTCAGAAGAGATGCGCGCATATCTAGATCAAGTCCCGCACGGCACTTCCATTCCAGCTTCGGCCTGACTCCTGCTAGTCACTGCTATTCGCTCGCAATACCATTAGCCACTCGTCTTGCTTATCAATCCCCACCCGCCCTCCTCGTATTAGTAATCTCTTGACACTATCTTGTTCTTAATATATTAATAGGTTTGTTACTCCTTCCACTGTTTACCAGTGTGACTGGTGCTTGGTTGAGGGAGTGTGACAGGTTCGCAAGCAGCAGCAGAATCGGCAACAGCAGCAGCATTAGCAGCAGCAATATCAGCAGCAGCAATACCCGCAGCAGCAGCAGCAGCCAATGGTCCTCCCACCAACCAAGCACCAAGGCCAAATTACTTATTATACTGGGTGGGATAAGTATGGTGATAGAGTTTAAACCCGGGTTTGTCTCTGCAAGTTCAAATTGGCTTGCTTCCTCTGCATGTGTCACAGAGCCACAAGCAGATGCAAGCAAAATTCTTAGATGTTAGTAATTGGTTAAAACAGAACAATGAGAGAAAAGCCTGACACTGATTGATTGCCTTTTTGGGTTGCTGTTTCAGATGAACAATGCAATAATGTTGCTTGCCAGTGAACAGGAAGCAAGAGTGTGGCAGGCCAAGATAGTACTCTCATTACTAGCTACTCACAGCATTTGTGTGTTTTAGCAATGGCTTAGCTTTGGTTTTAGAGTGCCATAGACATCCTTGAAATGTTCAGTGTATCTATCACTTTCAGGAGATATCCATTTTAAAATTATGTCCAGTGCACAGCTGTATGATGGTCAAACTTGTGATAGCAGTCACCTGTCTACAGCAACCACTAATCAGAAGAACGTAAACAACATGTTCTATAGAAATATACCTGTGTAGAAAGATTACCTGTCTGTAAAGGCCATCTTTTGTTGGCAGTCTTTACAGAGTCAATTTAGCTGTCTTGAGAAGTTACACAGCATGACTCTTTTTGACAACATTTTTTATTTTCCACTATGCCCTGACTATTTTAAATCATGGCCGCCTTACTGTTGGGTTCTAGTAAACATTGTGTCAGTCCTGTTGCCTACGAGAACCAAATATTCGTAGACTCCACAAGGTGTTCAAGTAGGTGACCTATATCGCAGGAATCCATCTGGAAATAAAGTATCTTGAAACAAATTGTGTACTACGGAACATGAACTGCAAAGTAGATCATTTCTCACAGTAGAGATGAGAACGGATAAACTTGATTTCATCTAAAATTGCAGCCATGTGTCAAAACAATCTGTTGGCAATCATGATACGTTTCCCTTCACAAAGCTTTGGCCTCATCAAATTTAGAAGAATTATAGAAAAGATAAGACAACCAAAAACCGCAGAAACTTGCAAATCTGCAGGAAATTGCCATCCGTGTACGTTCCTGACGGCTAAAAATAAAAATCTTGACTTACTTGATGATAATTCCCAGAACTTTACACAGCCATCAGCATGCCTGAAATTGAAGTGAAAATTGGTCAATATTCATCAAATAAGTGCATTATTAAGCAAATACAGAATAGGGAAGGGAATCGTTTCCCTTCACTTCAGTCGAAGCCACAACATAAAATCAGCTCAAGACC
This sequence comes from Calvadosia cruxmelitensis, assembly GCA_900245855.1. Classification (NCBI taxonomy): domain Eukaryota; kingdom Metazoa; phylum Cnidaria; class Staurozoa; order Stauromedusae; family Kishinouyeidae; genus Calvadosia; species Calvadosia cruxmelitensis. The sequence continues at coordinate 47,423 of OFHS01000129.1, read as the reverse complement.
CATCCAATTATCATGTCATACTGGATAGCGACAATCTCCTGCAGATCTAGTTTGTCTAGCGAGTGATGCCATTGAGGCATGCAAATGAGAGGTTGAATTTTTAATAGAATCGTGCAACATTGTGTGTTTCCCAGGATTTAGACGAGGCCAGGTGAGCATTCGACTAGAGTGGAAGAATTTAGAATGGCCACGGAGATGAAGAATTTGAATGCGACACAGGCATTGCATTTTCAGGCAAGGCCAAGTGCGCACCATTGCACTAATATGCCCTGCGCAGAACAATGAGCATGTGGAAGAGAAATGAGTCAAGCGACTTACCCAGTCAGGAGTAACGTCGGAGCCGATTCAACGTCTCCACGTTCTCCGCCAACAAAGGGCCATTTCTAAACAACATCAAAAACAAGTGTAAGAAACACAGGGAACATTACGGCAATAAACTATTTACCACAAAGGTATATTTATGACAAATAACGAAACCTTGTTAGCAATTTGAACAACACTAATGGCATAACATACACACCGACGTCATCAAACCAAGGGAAAACTCTAGATGATGAAACATCGAAGAGTTGGACCATGCCAACAGCAATGCAATAAAATCAATATATTTTAATTACAAACCTTCTATAATATGGCACCTATCTTGATTAGGAGAAAACGAGGGAGTTACAATAACAATGATGATGATAATTAGGAGAAGGATGATAATGATGATGATGAGTAATGCTTTGTCATGACTTACGTCTTGATTGAACTGCAATTAATACCGGTAACAACAAATAACAGACGATTGCTGGACAGGAACTTTGTTCAAAGCACCTATTGGTCTAGTTTGCAAGTCTAACAAGATACCTGCTTTGTGCATTGCTTAAAATTAAAACCTTCCTATTATGACTTTCGTTTACAAGTTCTTAGCTTAGCCCTTTGCATTTAGTAGTCACCAATGTATTGAGTCTGTCAACTCCTGACCTCTTTAGTGGCGCCTTGCTTTGGTTTTGGCTTCTTAGAACCATCCGCTTGATAAAGAGCAGCAATGCAATCGCTGGTGCAGTCGGCATAATATTGCAAGCATGTGACAGGCGAATGATGAATGTCAAATGTGTAGGGTACTTCAAACCACGGAACACTGAAAGGAAAACAAATTGGAATGATAGAATGACCAGAACTGACAATACAGTCAAAGACGTCTGAAAGGGGCCACCGACGAGACCAATGAAAAGTGGTCTCGCAACCCAGATAACTGCTTAAGACAGATGGTCTCAAAACCCAGGTAGTTGACCAAGACAGGTAAATTGTATTGTTCAAGTCTTTAAGAGACCACTTGAAGATGTTCTCTTAAGTAAGACAGGTGGTCATATAAGACAGGTGGTTGTTTGAGACAGGTACATTATTGCATATTTAACCCTTGTCCTGCTATTGACATGTATACACGTTTTCGAAACAAGTCAAAAGTAGCAACGCATAACCAATCAGATAGTTAGTCCTTAGCAAGCAACCAATCAGCAATTGGTGAAGCGACTTCAAGTCTTCCTTTAAATAGTTTTATGAGCAGGACATGGGTTAAGGGACGACTTGAAGGCGGTCTATATACTAACACTGACAAGTGGTCATTAACAGAAGTTTCAAACCATCCAATGCAATAGACCATTTTCACAAGATACCATTTTGGAAAAAGCAAGTGCATTATGGGGAAGGTTGATGTCCCTGATTTCAGAATACGGAAAAATTTGGATTCGATACTGATGTAGATTTCTTCAAGCTGCGCTACTTTGCTTAAAAATATTATTTTCGTTAATATTCAGGGTCAGAAACACAGTTTCTTCGCTGCTTCAGGCACTCAACTTGCCCCACAATGCACTGGTGTTTCTAATAATGGTAGCTCGTGAAAAAGGTCTATACAATCTAGAATTACAGTGGCTGATTGGCTCTACTTATTGGTCCTATACTCTCATTGCAATGAAATCATCCAAGGTGCTAGCACAGCATTTAACAGGTGTCAATCAATCACATACAGCTGCATCATGAGGTCTAATGATAGTATAACATCAACATTGCAAGCAATATATATCATTTTGTTGGAACTTCTGAAGACAAACTACAAAACATGGACTATTTCCAAACATACTACAGACGCAAAGTTGTCCAAATTGTTGATAGCCAAGTGTGGCAAGAAATATTCTAAATGATGCCATAGCCTTCTAATTTGCGACATCTACTGTTCTCGCTGCTGGGTTCAATTGGAACTAATCAAATTTTCACTGAACTTAATTTCCATCAACTTCATTGTAAAAGAGCGAAATTGGCCGGAGACATCATTCAAAGGGAGCTGAAATAGCTGCAGATGTCCAGTAACTCTTGTAAACAGAGGGCTCTGGTCGGCTTGCTCCAATGTTTCACTACCATAATTAATAATTAATATTGTAAAATAATAAATAAAAAATAATTAATGTGCTATGTTACCTTGACATTGAAGGTGATTTCAAATCAAAAACAACCACTTCATTTTTGAGAAGTGCAACTACTGCAAGTGGATCTTGAAAATCTATAAAAAGAACAAGAGAATTCAGAATTATATGAATGCCAACAACGCATATGAAAACACCGATATCCTCAGTTCCAAACATGAGTCATTCTTGATGAACATGAACTTGCGCCGAGCATTCAACAGTCTTTGTAAATTTAATCTTTGTAAACGTAGTCTTTTTAAATGTAACCCACATATTACCATCTACAGTGAAACCTGTCTATAACGGTCACCTTTGGGACCTGAGGAAAATGACCTTTTTGACAAATGGCATTTCTGTCCAGATTGATTCAATAGAAAGTGTCATTTTGTGGTTATGAAGAGTGGCCTTTATACACAAGTGGCTTCTCTATAGAGGTGCCCGCTAATACAGGTTTGACTGTATTCAAAAACAACATTGACTGATATTTGAAGCGGATAATGGTTTTGTTCGAATTTTGTTCGGATATAAGTCAAACCGAGTTTTCTCCATAAAATCTGCGGTTTTAGAATAAGATTACTCAGTTCATCTCTACAGTCGTCTAAATGTGAACATTTAAAATTGACTACACGCATACAGTGCAACCTCTACAACCCCAAAATGACACTTTCTATAGAAATCAACCTGGACAGAAAGGTCACCTGTCTATAAAGGTCATTTTCCTCAGCTCCCAAAAGTGACCATTATAGACAGGTTTCACTGTAAGAAAAATCAATTTGAGATTTCTCCGAATAAAACAATATGATTAAAATGTCACTCAACATGAATGTAAACAGTACCACACGTACATAGAAGGAATACACTCCTGTTTGATTACCTTGTTGATGAGGTGTACACGTTAGCAATCCAAAATCAACAATGTAATCTGACAGCAGGAGGGTTTTGCTGCGACTTGTCAACATCGTGAGACCTTTTCTTGTATTGCCATACGACATACCACCGGAAAACATAAGGAAATTTTGATCTCTAGAAAATGATATCAAAAGAAAACAAATAAACAACAATGCAAACATGATAATCAAGGCATCAAGAAACTATCTAAACTAAACAAGCCGACCAGACACACAAAACACTATTAATCTAAAAATATATGAACCATGAGAAACGGGAAGCAGTTTCAGAAAAACCAGGCGAGAAACAATCTTAACCCTTGTCCTGCTTCCAAAACTAGTTAAATGAAGACTTGAAATCGCTTTATCGATTGCTCATTGGCTGATTGCTAGGGACTAACTTTCTGATTGGTTACATGTTGCTACTTTTGACTTGTTTCGAAAACGTGTATACACGTCAATAGCAGGACAAGGTTAAAAACCGTATGAATTTGAAAAAAGCATACAAAATGTGTAAAAGAACTTCCTTTCTCCAGTTTTCACTTTATAGTGAAATTACATGATCATAAAATCAAGTTCTTGGTAGTTAGTTCTAAGGATAAGATAAATTACAAAATATTGAAACAAATTGTTTCCTTCACAAGGAATACACTTGCAAATAAATTTAATACTGGCTACATAACATTTAGGCAAGTTAAACTCAAGCCATGACAGCTATGTCTGTGGGTCCGCGTGGCCAACATTAGTGCCTCGGGTGACCTCTGACCAACCTCATTGCCATGCAGTAATTAGGTAAGGATAAACCCAGCAGGCAGTCACTCTTGCACGAGCAACACAGCCATAAATTGCACGACATGCTATTGACTACCTTACAATATGACAACTCCTATCAGCCAAGCATCAACACCAAAACTCTCATCGAATGGCGATGAGTTTAATTCATGTTTCTGATTCAAAAGCCATTCTCCTAAAAGTTGTCAGCTTTCTCATCGAAAGAGTCAGTCAAATGCGGTGAACCAATCAGAGAGAAGCGGACCTTTTTCTCTCATGGATTTATCATTGTGCAGTGCTCGATTCAATCCCAAGGGACGTCCAGCATTCGTCAACCGTCAAAAAATGACAGCAACAGATGTTCTGCCTGGATTTCCTAATATGCGAGAAACTAAACTGACCTTTCATAAAAACAAAGTTCACAACTAAGCATGACCACTTAATCAGTCAAAATGTTCTCCTTTTGTGTGACAAAGTCTTAAAAACAAGAAACAAATATCAGAGAATATTAGATAGATAGATAGATAGTTTATTTTGATCATGAAAAAAAAGCAAGATGAATACAAGGTAAGGATAAATTAAAACAGTCTAGGTTCACATGATCAGGGTCATTACAAACCTGCAATACAATGATTCCAATTTGGAAATATATGATAAATTTTCACTGCTCTCCTTCTTTTGGGAGAAGTTCTTCTCGTAACCTACAACAGAAATGCAATGAAAAATATTACTACCAAAGAATCAGAAATGCTCATTGAAAATTACACAACCACATTCAAAGTGATTCCTTTTCGTTCATCTGTGGCTTAGAACATAGTTACTAGAGACAAATCATGGTAAGAAAGGCCGGCAAACTTCAAAGTGCCTGTCTAGTGTTCCCGTGCCGATGTTAAACGCATCTATAATGTGACTGTGCACAAATTTCTGTGTCGCAATGAAAGCAGTGGCAATTGAAGACAATCTGTTCGTGTTTGGCGAAAACTTTGTCACTATTTTGGATGCTTTGAAAGCTGTAATAATTTCTAAGATGACTCTATGGCAGGGTACACAGTCAAACCTGTATAAGCGGCCACCTTAATAGAGCAGCCACCTGCGTAAAAAGGCCACTCTTCAAATCTTCATAACCCCCAAAATGACATTTTCTATAGAAATCATCCTGTACAGAAAGGCCACCGGTCGATAAATGTCATTTCCCTCAGGTCCCAAAGGTGACCTTTATAGACAGGTTTCACTGGATACATAAACTTACTGTGAACGTAGAAAATTTCTTCGGGCTTCTTTGCCTCTCTGTAATTCCACAATGAAATAGCACCATCATAATGACCAGCTGTAAATTTTTTTCCTTCTATGTCCCAACAAACAGTTGTAATGTGCTGTGTAATCTGAAAACAAAGACAGTGCTGCAGTCAATCCATAGAGGTGGGCAGGCAGCATACTCCACTCAAGTCAATACAGTATTACAGTCAAACCTGTATTAGCGGTCACCTCTATACAGCAGCCACCTGTGTATAAAGGTCATACTTCATAATCCCAAAATGACACTTTCTATAGAAATCAACCTGGGCAGAAAGGCCACCTGTCCATAAAGGTCATTTTTCTCAGGTCTCAGAGGTGACCATTATAGACAGGTTTCAATGTAACAAAACAAATCCCCATCACATCCAAAACAGCAGGAGTCTGGTTCATGAACTAGGGCCAAAGCGTAGTTGGTTGGCAATTCAATCTCAAAGTACTCGGACCAAATTCTTGGAATCTATACGTGACATGTGCTGTCAGAGTCTGACTTCAGTTGAGTTTTCAATTGTCATTACAAGTGTGCTCTTTGAGTTGTCAGATGTACAAATCAAAGTCTTCAAAGGTGTGCTGGGCAAAAGGAACAGCATAACAACAAAACCACAAATAGCAACAAACAAAATTAATCTGAAATTCTAACAATAGATACAAATTCATAACGACAGTTAACTGTTTGAAAAATGTAACATCTCTGTCAAGAGAGATGTCTGGAAGACTTTATTAAATTGAACATTTCTGCAGGCAACAACACTTGAATCTGTCTAAAAGTCATGTGAAAAACAGTTTGAAAGCGGTCTGAAAAAGGCATCTTTCACTGCTTTTGCTAGCTCTTCATATTCATATGCTTCTTCATGCAGTGTTTGTTATTTCACATGTTTTTGAGTTTCATAGTGAGTGGAATACCAACGAAAAGGAGTAAAAAAAACTCAATCAAAATTAAATCCACAAACCTTTTCCAAAGTATATGTAGACAAAACAGCTTTACTTCGCAAATCCCACAAGTTACAAACTCCAGCTTCGTAAACAATAAGTATCTAAGGGAATGGAACAACAAATTCAAAAATACAATTAGATTAATTGAAAGATGGATCACAGGAAAGTTGCATCGATCATAAATGCAGAATACCTGCTTGTTTGACTAGATTTTGTTACAGTTAAACCTGTATTAGCGGGAAACCACCTTTATAGAGCAGCCACCTGTGTATAAAGGTCACTCTTCGTAACCCCAAAATTATATTTATGTGGAATGCGAAAGCCTTGTCTTTTACATACACTAGGTTCAAACTCATCATCATAAATAAGTTGTTTTGGCGTTGGTGCTTGGTTAGGTTGGAGCTGCATAGATGCGAATAGCAGAAATCGGTTTGGTGGGGGCTGCTTCCCCGCGAATGGCAGTAGTCGAGATAGCAAACCTGTCACCACAACCACGCACAAGTCACACTGCTAAGTCAGTGGAACTCCTATGACTACCTGCTAATGAATTAATAGGAGAGGCAGGGTGAGAAATTTCTAGCTTCGAGCTCCACATGAAAAGCAACCATTCTGATTTTGGAATGTGTTATTGCAAGACCCCAGAAAGTACAAAGTTTGCCTCAGATAAATACAAAATGAATTATATAGAAACAATTCTATAACATGGAGTCCGATCACTACCATTCAGGACGAACTTCAGTGCTTACATAAAGGTTAATGTTGTCGTACAATTAGAACTAACCTTTGATTCGTCCACTGGATTACGTGAAATTTGGGTCACTGGGCCTGGATGCATCTTGCACGTGCTGTGAATAAAATAATGGCACTTTGATTACAAACACTGAACAGCTAAATATCACAGCTTCATCATTTTAGAACATGTTTTAATCGAGATAAAATGACCCCAGCTTGAAGCAGCAAGATGCTTGTAAGTAGAGTGATTGTTCACCACTGTTCTTTCCAGTTTGCACAACAGAGACTAGGAAGCTTCCCAGGAGGTCACAAGATTCACAAAAACATCCCAGATGGCCAGAAATGAAATCTCTACTGAAGACCAATGACACTACATTGGTTCTGTCAATATGGCATGTGTGACATGTGCATTTGGGAGAACATTTTCTAATGTTGACTTTTTTACATCGGCAGATGCACAATCGTACCTCAAGATATTTTTCAATCTGATGAGTATTACTAATTTTATAATTAACTCTTGTCCTGCTATTGATGTATATATACGTTTTTGAAGCAAGTCAAAAGTAGCAACATATAACCAATCAGAAAGCTAGTCCCTAGCAATCAGCCAATGAGCAATCTATAAAGCGATTTCAAGTCTTCATTTAACTAGTTTTGTAAGCAGGACAAGGGCTAAAACACATATCTAAAGGGAAATCACAATTATGGGAAATGCGCCGTCATAATTGGATATGATCCCGACCGAGCAAATACACATTCTGACATCACATGTCAATATATCAACATTCAAAACTGTCTTCAAGAGACTACAGTGAAACCTGTCTCTAACGGTCACCTTCGGGATATAAGCAGGGGTGGGTAGTAGCGAACTAAAACTAGTTCGCTAGACTAGCGACTTAGTTTTTTGACTAGTTTTTCCAGGAACTAGTTTCTAGTTTCAAACCAGATATCTAGTTCGCTAGAATCAGAAAGAGTTGTAACTAATCGCTAGTTTGCAATTTTCAATCCGAAAGAAACACAGCAATAAACAACGCACCGACAGCATGTGCTTTGACCGTTTCACGCACAGCCGCTCACATGAATTTCTCATCAAAAGATAATGGTGTGACCTTTACACCTAGAACAATAGCTGGTTCGAATGACGAATAGGTGTTGAATTTCAAAAGCCGAAAAACCAACGTAAACAAACAATCGCGCAACGGAGAATGTTGCCGCTTCATCTAGATTTGTAACTTTTTCAACGTGCAGCCAAGACCAGTTGGAGGTGCAAATTCAAGAATCTATTTCTCAGAAGGTTTTTCATGTTTTCAACGAAGTCCTTCAAAAGAATTTGCAAAATGCAAACAGAGAATGGAAACATTTAAAACTAATTTCCAGCGGAAAATCTAGCGAACTAGTTTTTAGAAAAAGTAGTTCTAGTTTCTAGCGAACTAGTTTTTTTGAAAACTAGTTCTAGTTTTAGCAAACTAGTATTATTCGAAACTAGTTCTAGTTTTAGCAAATTAGAAAATAAATCTAGTCAACCCACCCCTGGATATAAGGAATATGACCTTCATAGACAGGTGGCCATTCTGTCCAGATTGATTTCAATAGAAAGTGTCCTTTTGGGGTTATGAAGAGTGGCCTTTATACACAGGTGGTTGCTCTATAGAGGTGGCTGCTAATACAGGTTTCATTGTACTTACAGGACCAACGACAGGCGGTCTCTTAGCAAAGGGGAATGCTTGAGACAGGTAGATTGTATCGTCTGAGCATCTAAGGGACCACTTTAAGGTAGTCTCACAACACAGACAATCATTTAATACAGCTTGTCATTAAAAAACCTCATGCTGTAAAACAAATTGGCACATCGGAGCAGAACTCACACGTCGATAGCTTTATTCCAGTTTATGACGTAATTTGACAAGGTGAATTGCTCCACGCTAACAACATAAACATTTCCTCGTTCCGTGCCAACGTAAAGCCATTTTGAATTGTAAGGAGCGTGTATGCAAGAAATTCTGAAATTAAACACAACAACAGCATAAGCAATGATAAAATGGTCACTGTGCTGCAGAAATACCTTTTAAGCCCTGGTCACGCTATCGCATAAACTGCACAATGTGATGGCAACCTTTGCAGATTCATTACTTTGGTAAGTCATTAGTCATCGCTGGCTTGAATTCCGCCAATCAGTGCAAACCTAATAATCGCCATTACAATGACGAGGCAGTTTAGCTTCACATGCCAGCCTCGGATAATGGCTACGGTGAAGCTATTGCTCTCCAGATGGTTGTCTTGCATTGTTTCATCTATAGTGTAGCATGGGCTTTAGTCGTAGAGTACGGACAAACCAAGATTAAAATCCCTCTCCTTTCCACAGATTTTCAATCATTTAGTGGGCAAAACCACAAATTATAACCAAACCACATTTCAAATTGTTATCATACCTTTCCCTAGAGAATTTTAAAGATTGAATTAGGGCCGGTTGAGCTTGTCGCAGGTTCCACAAGTGAATGCTGGCATCGTCACATACGCTGATGAGACCACCCTAAAACAGAACTCAACTTTATCATTCACAAAGCCAAAAGGTGGAAAATTGTGAGATGCCGTGGAAGTGCCATTAAAGTCAGTAAAATTATCAAATTATCAAAGAGTGTGAAAACAACCTGAGTTCGGCGTCCACGCCTTCTGCTAAATTTCCAAAGGCTGTCAATACACCGAGAAAATGTGGAACCACAAAGTTCAACATTTCAAAACCGTTGCCTCCCGACTTTCTAGTGAAGGGCATTCGGTTGGAGGTTGTTGTTCCGTTTTCGATCCAGGGAAGGAAACATGGCCAAAACAAAAGACATGCAAATTGAATTCAAAAGGGCCTTTGAAAGCAGGTGTTCAACAGCAGCGGAATGAAAGCGCAAAGAAAATACCCTCATTCCTAGCTCACGCCTGGTCGCCTCCGGAAGGGGTCCAGTGGGCCGGAGTCGTCGCCAGAATTCTGGAAAAATCTAAAAGTTGTGATTTCGATATAGCTCAATTCTGCCATGAGCAAAGCGTTGGTGAGGCATAGGCCGTGGTTAATGTACGCTCTGCTCAAAATAGAATTGACGTCACACCTGCCCCCCATCCCCAAGCACGTTTATCTGAGGGGCCTACTTTTGATGATCAGAATATTCAGCAGTGATCATCCTACAACAATGTATTCACACAACAGGCCCATGGTTAAAGTTAATCTAGTGTGAGAACAACAGATCCTGACTTTCATCAATCTCAGATGGCCTACTGAAATGAAGGGCTTGAAGCAGCATTCAATGTGCCTAGCTGCTTACTAAATATTGCGCTCCTGGTGTTAAAGCAAGACAGAACTGGATACAAATTCACTAAACATGCACAAGTTGCAAGTAGCTAGCAGTGTGAGTACTTGCACAGCTTGCCACACTCTGGCTTCCTAATCACTAGCGTGCAATAGTAATTTGCATTGTTCATCTGAAACAACGGTCAAAAGCAACCAATCAGCGCCAAGCTTTATTTTTGGTCCAGGAGCTGTGCTACAGGGCTCGTAATCTGACCAATTTGAATTCGCTGCGAGGAGGATCTATTGTGCTGTCCATTGCAATTTGCCACTGTTCTAGCAATGACATGACTTAAGCTTTTTTTCTCTCTAAGCACCAAATACAGTGAAACCTGGCTATCACAACTACCTCTGGGATTGGGACATAAGAAAAATGACATTTATAGACAGGTGGCCTCTCTGTCCAGGTTGACTTCTACAGAAAGTGTCAATTTGGGGCGATGAAGAGAGGCCTTTATACACAGGTGGCTGCTCTACAGAGGTGGCTGCTAATACAGGTTTGACTGTATCATAATCAGTACATAATAAACCTACCTCATTGACAAGAAATACAAGTTGCTTCACAGCAGCCGTAGAAGTATGATGTAAGTGAAACTCAACGCCAGGCTTCCCACATCTAACAAGTAATGACACAACGCAATGATCAAACGGCAACCTTCAAAGGGCATTGGCAAGGTGATCCGTCAACACCACTTTGCTAGGAACATTGCAGCAAAATGCTTGCCAGGCAAGTGCTTGACAATTATTTCAACTATGTACTACAGTGTAACCCCGTTAATATCGCCTTGGTTAATATCACAACCCACACAATATCACTTCAGTTTGAGAACGAAGCTCTGTCAGAATCTACTATTTGTACCCGCTTAATATAACGACCCGCTTATAATCATGAATTTTGACTGGAAAACCATAGTGATATTAGCGCGGTTACACTGTACTTCAGAATGGTGTGCATGCTATTTTCCTAGAGAAAATCATCTTGCGTGCTGCTACACATCATCTTGTCAAAATTCTGTGCGGCGTTGTAAATGTCAAGACAGATGCATGTAAGTAACGCCAGGTAATTGCAGTATGCGGCACAAAGTAAAACAACATAGTTACAGAACTAAGATCAAAACCATCAATTTGTCTTTACTTACATTCTGATGGCGCCGGCAGATGTGCCAATGGCAAAGAGTCGTTGTACAGAATCGATAGCAATGCATGTTGGGTGATAAGGAAATCCATATCTTCCAATCTGCGATGACGAATCAATAGTACTTAAACTAATGCAGCTAAATGTAATTAGGTGAGGTTAGACTCACATCATAGTGTCAACTGCGATAGGGTTGTAATGAAGGCTGGCATCAGTGTGGCACAATTGGTGTGGTGTGTCATCAGGCAGTGCATTCTTGCTATCAATCTCATTGCCACGCACATAGCCTTGATGGTGGGGTGTGAGCAGCAGCTCCTCGCCTTTGCTACTGCCTGCGAGATTCTGGAATATTTGCTTCACAAGAATTTGTGCATTGGCTGCAATGTGTGTAAGAATTACAGAACTTTTTGGCTCATTGTGCTATTGTGCTATCGCTAATCTCCATCAATTGTTATTAGCTTACATATTTTCCCCTGTTGCCGATGAATATTTATGACGCTAAAGGAAATTGCTGTTCTTAACGAGCCCGGTGAATATCCAACCTTGCTTTATATATCAATTTTATTTTGAAAGGAGAGAGGTACATTTAAAACGAGTGGGCCCTACTTTCATAAACTGTAGGCCCTACTTTCAATGACCTCAGTTAGTTTTTGAAAATGTTTGTATTAACACAGTACATTCACATACCAAGTAATTACCTGTATTAGGTGAAATTTGAAATATATTTATAAGCAAAATGTATTTCGATCAGGGGGTTGTGCTGAAGCGGCGCGAAAGTTACGAGGCCGATATTTCGCGTGTTTTCACACCTTTTGAGCTGAAATTGCACGAGTGAGTTATCCTTAACCGTGTCTATATGTCTACGAAGTTTTAACAAATCTGAGGGGGTGAGGGTCAATCTTGTGCGTTTTGGCATGGAATGACCCATAAACATTCCATATCTACTCATTCCAAATCTGATTTGTTATTTGACTTCAATGTTTAATAATTTCTGATTTATTTATTTGTCTGATTTAAATATTCAATATATTATTATTGTCACTATACAGTTTGTCAATGTGGGGCATTTTGTTCATAAGCATCGTTTAGTTGCTTAGCGTGTGCTTCCATTGGGTCAACCCCCTTGCAAATCCATGCAAACTGATTGGGTCAAACACACAGTGTGATTTTCTAAGCCTGACAATGGGGATTCAATGGCAAACATGCTGTCTGTAATGTAATAATTCAATCTAAGCTAACAGGATCAGTAGCTAAAGAAAACAGTCCAATCTTCAGAACATCAATGAGAGCAGCAAATAACGGAAAGCAAACACTGATATGTCCTAATTTTGCTCCCACGCTTGCGATTTTCTGCGATATACTCCGGCATATATTGCAGGTTTGTTATTATTAAATAAATCAGCAAAGGATTAACAAAGCAAATTCAGTCTGGGTCTACACGTGGCGCTGTCTCGAGAGAAAAAAAAAGATTAAAACGGTTGAAAGTCTGTGAGTTTTGGATCAAGCGGGCAATCAAATCGTCGATTGGTTAATAGGCTATTTTAGCAAATAAAGCAGCAAGGTGGATGAAAAGACGAAGGGACATTATTTATGAAACTTTCGCAAAACCAACTATATCGTGGCACTTTCTGGAAGCCAATAAGGTCAAGGATTTAATTCCTTTTCGTGGATGAAACGCCAGAAGCAAAATAATTTACGATCCAAGCCAGATTAAACTCCACTTGAGAAAAGAAGTGATTGCGATGAATAAAATCTTCTAATGAGCGATTAAAAATATCTCGTATGTGTTCCGTCAAAAAAAATAAACAAGCCTGCAAGTTTTGAAACTTTATCAAATATGCCTGCAATGAGGACCACCTCACACGAGAATTAACAAAGCTGCAGATGGATGTCCCGATTTACTATTTTGCAGCAGGTGATATTTAAATCATTCAATGGACACAAGACTGTTCATTTTGACGACCGATCATGACAGTTTGCTTTTCTGTGCTCACCTTGCTAAGGGACAAGCCGGCAGAAGTCATTCTATCGCAGGATTCTCCACAATCGTCCGAAGAGTTACCGCCTCCTCCCCCACCATTGCCAGGGATGGAAGACGAGAGATTTTGTGACGATGATAAACTATCAAGGACCTTCCGTAGCCCGATTATTTTCTTCATGTGGACGCCGCGTGTAGCTAAAATACAGCCAGTGTGATTTCATTAGCAGTAACAACGTCAAGCGGAGATACAGAAGGAAAACAAGTCTCCTTTGATGCAGGCAGACGTCACTGTTGGGTCCAAAGCAACGCTTGCAACCGCACGATTTTCTACTGCTTTTCAACGCAACAATCCAATGCGGAATAAAATGTTACAACTCCTTTAGACATCATAAATAGCTCTTTTCTTTATATCAAACAATGCAGACTTGGTGTAACCTTGTTTCTTTATCCCTCGCATAATTTTCTGCTCTCAAACTCAATCACTTCTGTCAAAAGCTCAAACTTGGAAGTACTGTAAACACACAAGTGAAGTGGAGCGGAGATCTGGGCGAGAGGAAACGGGAATGGAAGTACGTCCACACCGGATTATCATCAATCCGAAAAATATCTCTATAATCTGATAAACAGAATATCATCTATAAATTAATCCATCTAATTATTTATTATTATTAAATTTCATTAATTATTTGTCTATCGTGTTAGAATAAATCCATAATTATTTTTTTATTATTAAATTTGATTAAGGTGGGGGACTAGTCGAAAATATTGATTTTTTTTGCAAAAATGCAAATTTTTGAATTCATCCGATCCCATAACTTTCGTTTTCGTAGAACCCGATTTTGGGCAATTTGATGTTATTTTATGTGTAATTGGCTAGAAAAACGACATTCTGGGAGCCCTACTATGAAGTTTTCAGTTTCAAACAGTCGCCATTGACCGAATCGTTCGAGGAAAACCCGATCCAAACAGCGGACGTTTCTCTTTGCTCCTCTACGGTGGCCCATAGGTACAAAACACAATACACATCCACAAAACACAATACACATTCGTAAAACACAACACAGCATTCGTAAAACACAANCGTCATCTGTTTTGATGACGTATGCCTAAATATTTCATAATTAGAGGATTTGTAGAGGCATAAGAACAATGCAATCGCGTCTTTTATTTGCATAATTGGCCTTGCGTTGATTCCATTGGCTGGTTGAAGCTGGAGTCGGCAATGATTGGCTGGTGTGAGGAAGCAAGCCATGATGGCGGATATAATGTAGCAGCTGATTACAACCCAATGCTTCGTTTTCTCGTCCTTCTTCGTATGATTCTTGCAGATATCTTTGAGTTTTTGACTCGTTTGCTGTCATGGGAATGGTAAAGTTTGCCAGCCGCAATGCATTGACTGGATGTCAGTTGAAAAACGCAAATATGTCGTCGTTTGTCGCTCCAACAGCCGGTCGGAAGATGAAACATGGCCTCGACATCCACAAAAGTTTTTGTTGATCAGCGCGATTAAAATCGATTTTTGTGGACTTGACTTCACTCAGTTGGAGATATTTACCTTTGCTGAAGTATTCAAGGGTGATGGCGATGAATTTTTTACAGTTATGCGCCGATCTTAGCTCAAAAGCTGCTGAGCTGCGTTTGTTGTCCGCTTTGTGTTAGGAATGGAATCGAGTTAGAACTGATCTCTTTCAAGTTGATGGGGTTTTCTCAGCAGGTGAGCTTGAGATGTAATTCCTGCAATGAGATCTTCGCTTAAGACTACATTATGTATGCGAAGAGTGGAGGCACAACTTCAATAAATCTTCTCTTTAAAGTCAAAAGGAGAACTGTGTTTGCATTCATTGGAATTGGTTGTGGTTATACTGTATTATGGAATACATTGGATAAGAAGCCAAATTGCCTCAGCAAGTTGGCCTACCTAAATGCCAAAGCCAAAGTACACTATTAGAGCAAAAAAGGGAAGGTGCTCAAAAGTTCAAAGGAAATAAAACGCATAAATATGGAAGGTGTTAGAGATCAGACTGTTTTGGGGGGATGACTGCGCAATGTCGACCGCGCCCAACCGCGCCCCAAATAGTGCCAATTAGGTCTATTTTATATGCATTTAACTTCCTGTATGTCTGATAGATGTAGTTAAATCATTCTGTGCAATTTGTTCACCGTTTAAGTACCATTCTAAGAAATACTGAGGTTCGAAATGTTTGATTGCATTTTTAGAGACTTTGCATTTTTCGCACAGGAGCAGCGCTTAGTGAAAGGAAAACTCGCAGTAATATTTGCATAATTTTATCACATAAGGTATCATCTGGAAGCTGGGGCTATGGCGCATACAAGTATCTATATGGCATGTTGACCAGTTGTTCACAGCTTTTAAAGCAGGGCATGGAAATTTCAAAATTGGTCGTAGAAACGGTGCTGTACATCTAAAATTTCATTAAAAATAGCACGGAAAAAATATTGAAAATCTATGTGGTCAATTGTATGTAGCAATGCATTGGTATCCCTCTGATACTACAAGTATTGGCCTGAGAGCATTGTCCACAGATATTAACTTCAACTCAGCAAGGCCACTTTTTACCATTGTTCGTCTGTTGTCATGACAACGAAAGTCTATTTTTAGAAACTAAACTCATATTCGAGTTCAGCACATCAAGTTGCCTATATGAGTCATTTAACAGATGCCTATGATCAAAACTGTGGAAAATAATTTTTCGACTAGTCCCCCACCTTAATTATTTATCTATCGTGTCAGAATAACTCCATAATTATTTTTCATTATTAAATTCAATTAATTATTTATCAATCTTATCAGAATAAATCCATAATTATTTTTTATTATTAAATTTGATTAATTATTTATCTATCGTGTCAGAATAACTCCATAATTATTTTTCATTATTAAATTCAATTAATTATTTATCAATCTTATCAGAATAAATCCATAATTATTTATTATTATTAAATTTAATTAATTATTTATATAAATTCTTACCGTTACATCCATTTCTTACATGATTTGGAATAAATAAATAGCATTCTTGACATTTTCCACGCCTTTATTTCCTAAGCTAAACCTTGAGCTAAACTAGTACAATAAATAAATGTTAATTAATGTAATTTATAATTAATGTTCATTTTACATCATATTCTACTGTCAGTTTATTTTACTGAAACTACAGTATTCCTACATTCATTATAAATTTTACTATTTTACTCCTCTCTTTTCTGAATAGATATTTTATTTTTTTCAAAGGGGGAATTTTTACACTTAATATCATCTTCAGACTTTTTGTTGTTTCGTTAGAATTTTTGAACCTTTCTGCATCGTTCAATTTTACATGTTCTACTGTCAGCTTATTTTACTGAAAGTATAATGTTGGCCAGCTGTCGAAAGATTTTGAAATAACTAATTAATTAATTCGCCTTATAAATAATAATTGAAATCGGATTACTCGAATTGCATTGATTGGGTCAGCGGTGAATGTTGTAGTTCGTCACAAAATGGCGGGAAACTGCTCACGAGAAGTTCTCTGATCTTTCGGAAAACCTTCTCCACTGACACAGACTAAAGACTTATTACTCTGGAAGAGACAAAATAGTGATCTATAATGGTTGCAGAAACCTTTATTGCAGAGATTGTTCACGGTAATGGTCTTCTTTTTATGAAATTTGCTGAAACCTGAACGTTTTTCTGCCAAGGTTGAGCTGCCTGGCTACCTGCTCAGCTGGTCTCTCTGGACTCTCTTGCTGCATGTACTTTGTCTTTGAGTTCAAAATCTTTCTGTGTTATTCTGTTTGACTTACAATTGATAGGTGTGCATTAAATATTTAAAATAATAAGTGAATGATTTTTTCTTTCGTGTGGCTAAATTGCAGAATTGCTAGGCCTATTTGCTGGAAATTATGAGTAGGCCTATCATTCTCTGGATCTATTCTTGACGGTCTAGATATATTATTTTCGCAACACAACCTACCTCTGAAAATTAAGTTGAGTTATGAAGGGTTCCTTTTGGCTTCAATCCAAGCTTACGTCTTTCATCTCTATTTCTTGATTTCAGGCTATTTGAAGGACAAAAACTATGTTTCTAGTGCTGATGTTTTCATGCAAGAATGTGATGTCCTTGAAAATAACCAAACGGTATGACCTAGACCATTGTGATTTAATTTGTGTAAAATTTCCCCAGTGTGGAAAGTTCGTTTTGTGTACGCCGAAGATTACACCAGAGTGCTGCGCCAAAACTTACGCCACGCCAAAACAGGGTAATTTAAATTACGACGTGGATAAAATCCCGGTAACCGGAACAGTCGCGTTGGATAAAGTCCCGGTAGTCGATCGCGCACGCGCAGACATAGAACAATGTGCGCCAATATTGAAGCTCTCCTAGTCTGCGTGGTTGTGTGAAATGATCATGGCGGCTATTGATGCTGAGAAATCTCTTTGTTGCAGTTTTTCGGAGTTTTTATGACGAGTTTCAGTTCGATCAACAAATCTACAGAATAAAACATTCAATGGGTTGGAGTGCATCTATGTATGAGATCTTGTCACACAATCACGGGAATGGCGACGCTGTTCCACAGATCACCTGCGTTTACGCATGGTTTTACGCGTGGTTCACGACGGGATAGCATACTGCCCTAATAACTTCCCCTGGCATATTTCTGTACTGTCTTTTTCTGTGCCTTCAAACATTCATCACAAAACGCTAACAAGCGAGTCTCTAGATTGTATAGTTTGCGATGACCAGAAAGAGCAGTCAGAGATCGGAGCTTCTTCATCAAGACGACTGTGTTAAGAGCAGACCACCCAAATTCACGAATCCTGGGAGAATACTTACAACTTTTGGATTAATTATGTAATTGGGTATAAAATATACCACCCAAGCTTTCAAGTGAAAAATAAAAAGGTATAAGTCAAAAGCTAGATCTGAATCCTCTCAATTTTTGAAGCCCTTGAAGTTGCACCACCATGTTCAAAGTTTCAAGTGCGCTGGTCTCTGTCTGCACGTCGTGATCGACTACCGGGACTTTATCCAACGCGACCAAAGTCTCGGTTACTGGGATTTTATCCACGTCGTTTAAATTAACAATGTTTAGTACTGAATTTTGAAAACTCCTTGCCTTGTGCCATACTAATTGTCAAATTAGAGCCTATTCCACGCTGAAGATCTTCGGCGTAACATACGAACTTTCCAGACTGGAAATTTCCTACGTTAAAAAACTGATCGTGCATAGTCATCTAGTAAGCAAAATAGTGATTGGTCGCACTATTCGTCAAGTAGTCGTTCGGATAGGATTTGGGACTAGAGATCATCGTAATTTATTCTCAAAACCAATAAGCGACAATAGCTTTTTAGATAGGATAGGATAGGTTTAGAAATAGGCTGACACTTTAATCTGTACGAACAATCTCCTTTTTATCAGCAAGTGAGCCTCGTTGCGATGTCGTTTGCCAGCCTTGGTAACACGACCCGCCTTTACTTTTACGAACCACAATGAGTTGCTTTGTAGAGTGTCGGTGTAAACCATACACTCTCCATCGGATCTGGATGTAATTATGTTCAGACATCAGTGTTGCTGTGTTTAGAAATTTTCATGATCATCTATAAATGCGTTTTGTTTCGTTCTAGGCTTCAGAGGTTGCTCCTTGCTTGGACAATATAGTTAAAGATTACTTTAGCTATGTGAGATTGCGTAAGTGCTTTGTCAGGACAAATTGTTGTAACATCACTTGAATGAGAAAGACATCAAGAACCCCTCAAGTGTCTGCCTCGCCCAACGGCTATGTGATAAAATTTACTATAGCACCAAACAAATTTTAACTATGAATCACCATGGTGACACAAATATTGCACAGGGTGACAAACAGCAACACAAATGCCCACAGACAATGTTACTGCTTTCCAATCATGATAGTTACATCCTTGGTGTCATTAAGGGAGTCATGGAGACAAGACAAGAAGTTGCTCCTCATCAGACGAGTTTGTTGCTTGCTGCATTCTTGATATCTCTCTCTTCTCGCTCTCTTCCACTTGTAACTTAATGGATTTTTCAGAATAAAGTCACACACACACACTGTTTCTGAATCGTGAATGGTGATATTACTGTGTCGAATGAAACAGTACATTGCAAACTACGAAAGAGAGTCTAGCAAGCTAATGAGTATTGCTTTGCAGGTCATCTGTAGCAGTGGGTGTGGCGCGTATTTATTTTGTGCAGCGGTTTGTTGGTGGTACTGTTGCAGACGGGGACCCTAAATACTTTACTTTTCGGCAACAGCTGACTTCAACCCCGATGTTATGTCATTTCACTCGAGGTTTCCCCTTATTTCAATTCCCCCGCCTACAATCCCTGCCAATTTGACTGCATAGCAGACAATCTCAATCGATATGAATCGCAAATACATGATGAATAGTAGTCACCATCCTAGTAATAGACTCCCAATTCTTATTGTTTTCTCGGCAGAAAAGGAATGTTCAACCAAAGAAGTGACAGACATTGTTCAATCTTTATGGAAGCAATTGGATGCTACGATTACTCAACTTAGGTTTGTAAACTACTAGAAATGTTAGTGGACTACTTGAATAGTCCCTGTGTTTGCCTGTCATGGTTATGGCAAATAAATCAAATCAAAATAAAAAACTAGCAATAAGGTGAGAGTGACGCATGGTACAATGAAACCTGTCTATAATGGTCACCTCCTGGACCTGAGAAAAATGGCCTTTATAGACAGGTGGCTTTTCTGTCCTGGTTGGTTTCTATAGAAAGTGTCATTTTGATGTTATTAAGAATGGCCTTTGTACACAGGTGGCTGCTCTATAGAGGTGACTGCTAATACAGGTTTGATTGTATCTTGTAAAACCCTGTTGTAAAACCATTTCATCAAACTTACAACATAGTTCAGCTTCAATGCAGCCCTTTCGAAACAGCTGTGTCTGATTCTACACCAGTTTGCGATGTCCGATATTCAACTTTGACCTTGTTTGATCATTGGCGCTTGGCAGTATATTGTGAGAACATGTGACCAACCTAAGCCTTGTTTTTCCAAGAGCTAGTCAAAGTCGTACCTGCTATTGAGAAATGTGTAGCAGATGCCTGGTTTTAAACAGACAAACAGACAGATATTTATAGATAGGTATAGATATAGATATCAAGGCGTCAAGGGACCCATTAATGGATGATTCTTATTCTGTATTGTTCTATTTGTTAGAGACATTTTATTTTGCAGACTCTTGACTCTAAAGAAGACTTTGCCGAATTCTTTGCATACGAAGACATTCAAAAATCAGGCAGGTAGGTGATGCTACAGTTGCTACATTTTACTGTACACAGTATTCGTTGAGTAGTGTCTGCTTTACTAAGCGGTGTTTTTGCGGAGATAAAATTTCTTCCAATATGCAACATATTTCATAGTTCCAGGTTTAGTTCTTGTTTCAAATTTTTGTTGAAATGGGCACTATTTGTTTTTGATTTCTGATAGCTCGGTCGCGCAGTTCCCTGGAACAATATCAGAATTCAAGAAACATTGTGGTGAAACAAAAACAGGTTGGTTAGTTTCCCATGTACCCATATCGTTTATGTGAGATTACTGGTATATGAGTAGCTACGTCGTCCATTGTAATCCGTTTATGGTCGCAAAGCATTTCTTTGTAAGTTCTTTTCGTTAATAGTCTTGTAAATTAGGTGACTCGCCTCCATAACAATCCACACACAGTGTAACTTTGTTAACCCTTGTCCTGCTCATAAAACTAGTTAAATGAAGACTGGAAGTTGCTTTATCGATTGCTGATTGGTTGATCGCCAGGGACCAACTATCTGATTAGTTATATGTTGCTACTTTTCACTTGTTTCGAAAACAAGGGTTAATATAGCCAATGTTTGTGCAAGCGGCGGAAGTTCTTTACGTGTTTGTGTGGGCTGATGGTCTGATGGTAATGCACTTCTCTCTGGTGCCAGGGGATGCAGGTTCAAACCCCAGCTCGATCCAAAATATTATTTGAGGTTTACAGTTTGCCAGCACATCAGATAGTAAACTGCTAGGGATATTAAGCAGATTTATATATTTGATTCTGATAGATCTCGGTGCGTTTTATTCTTGCACTGTACAGTGAAACCTGTCTATAACGGTCACCTCTGGGACCTGAGAAAAATGACCTTTATAGACAGGTGGCCTTTCTGTCCAGGTGATTTTCAATAGAAAGTATCATTTTGGGGTTACGAAGAGTGGCCTTTATACACAGGTGGCTGCTATATAGAGGTGGCCGCTAATACAGGTTTGACTGTAGTAATATTAAGCGAGGTGATATTATAAGGTTGCATTGTGGTAACCATTCAACAAATTGTATTTCCTCGACTTCTAGAGTTCATTTTAAGGTGGCCTCTTAACCCCTGTCCTGCTCGTAAAACTATTTAAATAAAGACTTGAAGTCGCTTCCTCAATTGCTGATTGGTTGCTTGCTAAGGACTAAGTATCTGATTGGTTATGTGTTGCTACTTTTGACTTGTTTCCAAAACGTGTATACACGTCAATAGCAGGACAAGGGTTAACACATGTGGTCTTTTAAACAGGTTGGATTGAACATAGATTGATCAAATATAAAAAACATAGAAGCTCTCGGAGCATGACTCACGGATAATGCATCCATATAATAATTACAACGTAAATAGCATAAGACATGAAATACAGTCGAACCTGCCTTAATTAACGACACCTTCGTTAAGCGGGCACCTCTTCTGGCTAACACGGACAGTGGACTCTTTCCCTTAAAGCTGTTGTATCTTTGTGGTTTAAATTTCAAAATCCTTTAAATAAATACATGTGTTGTTTTTAGCCTATTTGCTGACCAAATCAGAGCAATTGTTCAGTTCGGTTCACCCGTGTTATATCCGCGAGCAAACACTTTTGTTTACATTTCACAGAAATCGTAAGGTGAGACGCCAACAACGTCACCGCTATTGTCGATCTTGAATGTAGTCAATTAACGCCCACAAAAGAAATTTTCACGCAAGGATGTTTATTGATTCACTGCATTTCCCTACACTCTCCTGGAATATTATTGCTCAACTTTAGTCGAGTCATTGTCTTCCTATTGTCTTTCTCGCAAAGCAGCCTAGTCCGCGCAAGATAGATGATGTGAGCTTGTGAAGAAGAAAAAAAACACTCTGTTTTCCCCCTCTCATAGCATAGACGTCACGTTACCATAGTAACCGTGAGTCAATGAAACCAGGTTCTAACAGTTTAATGCGCTGTTCATAGCACTGGTTGCCTGGAAATCGTCAGTGCTAGTGATTTGAGATTAAGCTTGCTTTGAGTGTCAGTTGCGTGATTAAACGAAATTCCAAGTAATTTTTAAGAGGAAGTGGATTGTCAGTCAATCAGCGAAGCTATTGTCTCACTTAAGGAACAGTATATTTTAGGTGCAAATTGCCATATCCTTAGGGAAACATCTTGGCGTAACAAGCTAATTAAAATTGTAACTTTATGCGATCATTGTCAAGCCAAATGTCAAGAATATTTCTGAACGGCATCTGTTTTTATGCGGGACAGAGTTTGGTGTGATTGTCTGCGTTTTTACTCACATTTGCAGTTTTGCACGCATATGTTTGATTTGGGGAAATTGGATTTCTTGTGACGATTTACGTTTTATTTCTGCAAGAATGCGCCTCCATCTTGTGAATTATGAATCACATTTAGGAAGCTATACTTAATTGTTCCTCTGTATCAGTGTGATTAGGACCGATTCTAACAGCAGCAAATTGCACCATGTAAACCCAGCCTAAGGAAATTAGAAAAAAAATTTTTTAAACTTTGTAATTAACAGGATTTTGACTGATTGATGATTGATTGATTGTAATTAATTGAATTTGAATTTGTTTTGGACTTGATTCCTTATGGTTTATGTATTGTTAGCTATAAGTGTCTGGTTTATTTATCAAATATAATTGCTTTTCAGAGAACCAATTTCTCAATTGGAGGCAATATTGTGCGGTTTCCAGAAGGAGGCCAAATTACACCAAAAACGGTAAATAATCACAGAAAAAATGCAATGCAGAAGCTTGGTGCTATCCAGAGCACGGAGAGATCTACTCAAAAACTGTTGAAGAATGCAAGTGCTCCAACTAGTGTGTTATGTGGCACTTCTGTGACCAAAGCGAAAGCATTTCATAAAGAGGATAGGAAGCTCACAAGTGGTATCCTTGACAACGACCCTGCTTCTAACAGTACGGATATATCAGATGTAGAATTCTCCGTTCAGTTGATCAGTAACAGCAAAAAGACATCTAAAACAAATTCTGGAGACATTGACGCCTATTCGTTTGACGGAGAAAAAGTTAATGTGGTGGATTCTAATTTGGAGACAACATCACATGAAATTGACAATAGTTTGTTGCAACAAGAGCTCCCAACGAATGTAACAACCTCCGTCAATAAACCAATTCCACCCGGACTGATGGAAGATTTTGAAGTGTCATCTGCCACTGCAAGCGACCATATCGATTCTCAAGTTACTAATGATACTGGTATCGTACCATCTATTGATCCATTTTGCACCCCTGTAAAGAATAGTGTCTACCCTGGCCTGCCAACAAGTACAACCAAATCACCCAAACGAAAAAGGTAATGCTTCAAGCTTACGATAATTATATTCGCTCGGTTTGCAAATGATGTTAGTGTTGCTGATTGCCACTGTTAAGACTTGATGTAAAACATGCTGTTTTCCTATTTGAGAATGGTTGAATTACTGGTTTGAATAGGAGAGGGTTTCAAAAGCTGCTTTATCATACATGATTCTCATGCTGCTCTAATGCTATGTTCTAGTGTCAATCCTAAAAGAAGTGCTGTGAAAGAAAATCAAAATGCAAGGTGAGATTGGGTGCATACGGTGTGCCCGTATTTTAATTTAGCATCATGAAAGTGAGAACGCATAGAAATAAGAGGCTAACAATACACTTTGTGCATACAGTCAAACCTGTATTAGCGGCCACCTCTATAGAGCAGCCACCTGTGTATAAAGGCCACTCTTCAGAACCCGAAAATGACAGTTTTTATAGAAATCAACCTGGACAGAAAGACCACCTGTCTATAAAGGCCATTTTCCTCGGGTCTCAAAAGTGACCATTATAGACAGGTTTAACTGTATCCCACTTTTGTTCCGCACAAAGGGCGTAGTATTAAGCAAGTTACACTTCATACTGTAAGTTAATTTTGTCTCAATGACCAATATTATACATGTCGCATTCAAATGAAGAATTGATCGTTATTAGCTGATGCAGAATTGATTGTAGGCTACCGCGTTTATTCTTTATTACTAGCATCATGGCCAATGGTCCTCACGTGAAAAACCTCAATCAGCCGGCAGATGAATTGAACGTAAGTCAGTTCATTGTAATTAATTCTTATTTGAGATTACTGTTCGCGAGAGATTTTTCTAGTATATCATTGAAGCATAATATAGTGCAAGCCACATACATTTATATGCCATGTACCCGACCAGACCTGACCTCGAAATACATTGAGGTATTGCAATTAACTCTTTCACCGGAAGAAAATATATTACCCTGTGTATTTCCCAGTAGTGCGCAATAGGCACATGTTTACAGCCCTTGCTAAGCATTGAAGCAATAGGCCCTTAAGAAGTTAGTGAACTTATTTACAGTAGATTTAAGTTGTAGACAGTTTACAAAGTCAGTTAGCTATAGTAAATGCAGTCCTCTAATTGTCGTTGTGCCAATCCCCATCAACAGCTTGCCGGTTTGAATATCCAAAATTGCAATATCTCGCAAATATAAACCCCAAAAATTGTTTTGAGAAATGCCCCTGATCCCGACCCCATACAGAAGAGGTTCCCATCAAAATCCTAACAGCCATTGTGGCATCTGAGCCTACAGCCCCTCTTTCTCTAATCCGACCCTGCCCACTGTGATCAACGAAACGGTCAAGGTTTTGCAATAGGATCAAAAAAACAATTGTATAGTACAGTCAAACCTGTATTGGCGGCCACCTCTATAGAGCAGCCACCTGTGTATAAAAGTCACTCTTCACAACCTCAAACTGACACTTTCTATAGAAATCAACTTGGACAGAAAGGCCAACTTGTTTATAAAGGTCATTTTCCTCAGGTCCCAAAGGAGACTATTATAGACAGATTTCACTGTATTCTGTTTTGGTATGTTTTATTATCCATTTCATGTGTAGCAACTCATCGATATCCTACTAAATGATCCAAATTTACAAGAGAGAATTGCAGAGAACATCAACAAAGCTGTGGAAAGGTAAGATTTTAAATCTCTGCACCTAGTCTAAGTAATGATGACATTGCTATATCAGTATTCCAGTGCAGGCAGTGTCGATTTCTATTCTAATGTTGTTTAAAAATTCTCCAAATTATATTGCTGTTCCAAAATTTAATCAACTTGCTGCAGAAGCGAAGGGTGCTGCTCATGGGGAAAAGCCTTTTGACAGAAGAAGTGGAATGGTGTTCAAATTTCAGTTTAAAATATTAGAAATTTTGTTGTTGTTTTGTTCACTTCAGCTGGATTGGTAGTTTAATTGAAAGCATGCTTTAAATATGATTCTGTTTATTTTGTTGTTGTCCTGTAAGTAGAGCTAGGTCGATAGTTCGTTATTTGGTAACTATCAGATGTTGTGCAGATGCTTTGTTTCTTGGCTTCTCCCCCCAGTGAGTTCAAATCGGTCTGAATACTTGCCTGCGTGCACAGCTGCGGAACTGCAAGCAAACACCTTATCTGTTTGTGATTGGCCAAAACTGAAGGACAAAAGCAAAACTTGATGCTGATTTGTTGCTTTTCAGGTCATTGTTTCACATGAACAATGCTAATACCGTTGCTTGCTAGTGAACAGGAAGTGAGAATGTGGCAGGCTAAGCAAGTGCTTGCACTGTTAGCTACTTTTGAATGCTTTTGCAATCGAGCTGGCCTGGTGTTTAATGTTCTCTTTTGTTAAGTCGATGTGATTATCTTTTGTTTTGGTCATCCCTTTATTTCTTCTTTTTGCGAGCAACATGCATTTGATCAGTCCTGCTACATTTCAAGATTGAAACAATTTAAGTCACTTTTTGAACTGAAAACATTGACAACCCCAAAAGGTCTGGGTAGATATTCAACTGGGCAGGCAATGCTGTTTCTGACCTCTGCGAGAGGACCGTCTTCACACAACTTGTCTTGAAATGTAAATGGTTAATGCCTACTAATAATCAAACTGCAATAAATCAATACAATTGTACTGTCATCTTGTTGTAAAACTCCTAAAGCATACCTGGAAACGTTTTGTGATTAATTTGTTAATTTATATCTTTTTAAATTGTTGCAGCGTTCATCACGAAGACCTGGTTGCAAAAGAAAGCAAAAATGAGGTAATTATTTTCTGTAAAGGATATAGAACATTTTTGACTCACAGTCTAATCTTTGAAGGAGAGTTTGCATTCATCGTTCATCAGGCCACATTCCAAACCTGATCCTTCCTTGCGGGCGGACCATTGAGAACTAGGGTGATTTCGTATATGCATGCCATTCTGGAGTTGAGTAATTGACTACTACCGTCAAACCTGTATTAGAGGCCACCTCTATAGAGCAGTCACCTGTGCATAAAGTCCACTCTTCATAACCCTAAAATGACACTTTCTATATAAATCAATCTTGACAGAAAGGCTACCTGTCTGTAAAGGTCATTTTCCTACGGTCCCAAAGGTGACCATTATTGACAGGTTTTACTGTAACGACTCATTTCTTTGTTAGACAAAATGTTGCGGCATTAAACTCTACCACTAAACTGTACTGTTTTGTTTCAAAGGTGGACATCTCGAAGGATATTAACTTGAATGAAGTCATCAATTTGACTACAAATGATCCATCATTTGAAGAATTACTCAACATGATTGGCGGTATGTGTAGAATGTTTATATAACATGTATTACCCTATACAAGCCAATCTCGTACATAAGTGCTCCCCCAGTTTTCCCCTTTCAATATGTGATTAATCTGCTGTTAATGCATTTTGAAACAGTACAACAGTGAAACCTGTCTATAACAGTCACCTATCTGACCTGAGAGAAATGACCTTTATAGACAGGTGGCTTTTCTTTCCGCGTTGATTTCTATAAAAAGTATCATTTTTGGGGTTATGAAGAGTGGCCTTTGTACACGTGTGGCTGCTCTATAGAGGTGGCTGCTAAGGCAGGTTTGACTGTAGTGTATAAGCCGATTGTAATTTATTGTTAGAAATTGAGCTTATAAACAGCTATATGTTATCCTGATAGCATAAAAGCAATGTGAGCTAGATTGAATTTAGATATTCTATTTTTCGACAAGTCATGACTTTATTTGACACAAATCTTTTAAATCTTTTGAATGTTATCAGTAATAAATCGTTTTAAGACATAGAGTAGCAGAAAAAGACAATATTGCATGGCTATCTTTTGTATGCCTTGGTGCAAAAATTACCACAAACAAAATGGAAAGGCGAGGAAGCAGATTCTTAGAATGCGTGAACAGCAAGGTTATTTAATTATCGCAAAAAATCTTTCAATAAAAGCTGAATTTTGAACACAAAAAGAAACAGGATTTGTATTGCAAAATCTTCGAATCTTATCACAGATGGACAATTTAGGCTGGAATAGATTCAAGTAACCCTGGTTCAAACAGTATCCTTAGCATACGGTGTATCACAATTATATCAAGAAGACAAGTAGTTGGCTTGTTGGGTTGACATAACCCATTGATATTCCTGTGACGTAAAGGAATATTTTGCTCGTTTGTCAAGGAGGTTTCACACGATGCAATAGATTGAATGCAATGTTGATCTTCTACCATCATTAGGCGCCATGATGCAGTTGTAGGTAATTACTTGACGCCAGTTAAGTACTGTGTTAACCCTTGTCCTGCTATTGACGTGTATACACGTTTTCAAAACACGTCAAAAGTAGCGACACATAACCAATCAGATAGTTAGTCCTAAGAATGCAACCAATCAGCAATTGGTGAAGCGACTTCAAGTCTTCATTTAAATATTTTTACGCGCAGGACAGGGGTTAACACCTTCAGTGGTTTCCATTGAGAAGAGGACTAATAAATAGAGCTAATTAGCTATTTGTAGATTGTATTTCATGCAATAAATTGCAAGGTGTGAAGCGCTGCCTTCAGGTCTACATGTAATAACAACATGCTACTCTTGTGTTTTGTTTATATAGGGGGCAATGAATTAACATTAGCATCTGATATCTTGCCGGTCAGCATACCAACTGATAGGCAGCTATCTGCATCACAGAGTGCCATCTCTCATCTCAGACCTTCCATCACTCCAGAGATGATCCAATTTCCTAATACCACTTCTAGTGCGGACTCGTTAGAACAACAAAATATTCTCGATCAACCAATGTACAGTCAAACAAGTTCAGGAAATTCTGGTACAACTGAGGAAATTGATTTGCAAGGTTAGTACCAAGATATGCAATGCTGTGATAAATTAGGATTTGATTGAATTTGGATGTTCGATTATTATACAGCTCATGATTGGATTCGACTGGAATCTTTCAAATCTGATGAGTAATATATAGTTTTAGGACGTGCAGTAGCAAAGCAAGACAATCGGGCTATCTTCTATATGTCTTGGAGGCTGGAGCACAATTGCCACAAATTGAATGACGAGGAAGTAAAAGCTCACAACTTGTCACAAGGCGTGAAAAGCAATTTTATGTGATTATCGCAACAAGTCTTTGAATGAAAAGGTTTGATAAAAAAAGAATGTTATATTAGTAAAAGCTTTTCAACCATCTTCAAAGTTTTCGAATCACAGTCAATTCAGGTTTAAATAGATTCCTGGTTCAAACAGGACCCCTATAATATGTAGGGTTGTTTGATGGGAAGTTTCCAATCCAATCTGATCCCGAATATGCTTTGAATTTTCCCAATAGCTCAATATTACAATAATTATTACTTAGCACATCTATACGACAGGTGATTTCTTGAGACTGGTAATCTGTAAGCCTTTTTAATTACAGTATAACTCGGTTAATATCACCTCGGATAATATCACGTCTCGGTTATTGTCACGGAAAGTGAAATTCCACTTGCCAGTCCCTAAGCTTTTCTCTTATTCTACTCGGTTAATATCACCTCGGATATTGTCACATCTCGGTTATTATCACGGATTTCCAAAGGATTTTTATGTTCACACTCGCTTATTGTCACGCTTTCCGTGATTTGTTGCCTTGTTTGAATTTATAGGCGCCGTAATTGTCGTGAAAGGAAAAGTCGATGGAGTGTTCTTCATTGTGTTTGCCTCATTGAGCGGGACAAATCTAAGAAAATGAGTCTTGTGTTGCTAAAATCTCTACATAATAGCTCTGTTTGATGTTGCTACAGAGTTTGCTGTTCTATGGCCCGCTTTTTGTTATATTTTGAGCCGTTCCTGCAAAATTAGAGGTCTGAGTATGAGACTCAGTTATTGTCACGACTCGGATAATATCACGTTTTACGATTTTCCCGAGGGTGTGATATTAACCCAGTTACACTGTAGTACTATATCCAATGATATCTTGTGTTCGTGAAATTTGTAAATCTGGGTGGCTTGTACATCCTGTGTCTGTGAGTTCTATAGAACTGGGTGATATGTATGTTTGTGATGTCTTCCAAGGTGTCAAGTGCTGTGGTGTCACATTGTCATATGTGTTGCGTGTTGTATTGTTCAGGTGTCAGCAGTAGTTTTGTAAAGTCCTGCATGGTAAATAAATAGTGCCGTGCCTTTTCAAATGAAAATCAATGTGCCTAAAAGTTATTAATAATGAGGAGCCACTCGCACCAAACCACCGTGTCTATCTGACTCGCACCAAACCATCTTCTTACATGGTGTTTCCAAATTCTGCCATACTTCCAATACTTGGGTCTAACCTGTCTGTCATTTTACCTGTCTCGAAATACCATTTTTATTGGCCCCTTGAATGCTATGTTAATGTGATTTTTTTTGTTATTCACACAGGGGTTGCTATGGACGCCCTCCTTATGTTGGCAAATTGCCAAAGCCCCTGCGTACCAGAGCCTAGAGGTGCTGTTCGAAACTCACGGAAGCAAGGATTTGTACCTATTTCAGAGCAGCCAACTCGTGGACGATCACCAATCAATGTTATACACATTCCTGATGACCATTCAAGCAGCTCAACAAGAACAATGGACTTCATACCCACTTCGTTTGGAGGATTTGACAGTTATGTCCTCAAAGGGAAGACTGAAAAACTAACTAGAAAATCATGTGGAAGTTTGTCAAGACCGTTAATATCTTCAAAGCTTATTCAAAGTTATCCAATTCGCAGGAATATGTCAGAAGGTCATACAGTAACCAGTTCTGTTCTGATGCCCGTTACAAATGACTTAGTAAACGTTACAAATTCAAGCATTACTCAACCAGTGCTGACTACTGTTGACCTTTCTGCCATCCGTGATGACACAGCACAGACTTATACGAAAAGTGTGAACATTGGTTTGAAAGCAAAAGCAAGACAAGGACAGTCAACTAAACGACCGAAAGCGAAAGAAACTAAGGTTTGTTTTCCAGTTTTTTGTGGACTATACTAAAGCGTAATGCGAGAATCGAGACTATTTCCGATTCAGTATCCTACTCGTTCTTACTAGGACGGACTTGAGGCCTGGTTTACACTATAACCTTTAGCTGCTATAGGTGTTTTTTTAGCCGGATAGACCTTCTGTTTACAATAAACTACTACTATAAACATTATTTACAACAAAAATGTGTGTAAGTTGTAAAATGTCATCATGGTTACGTTTTCATAGCCCGTGCCCATGCCTTGTGATGTCGGGCCAAGCACGTGGCTTGTTTGAGGCTACATTCTGCTATTGTTTAATGTGTAGCGGAGTGAACAATGTGTACACAGTCCTTACAGCCCCATTTCTCTTATTTGGCTCTTGCTTTATCTAATACAGTCAAACCCGTATTAGTGGACACCTCGGTAGAGCAGCGAAATGTGTATAAAGGTCACTCTTCGTAACCACAAAATGACACTTTTCTATAGAAATCAACCTGGATAGAAAGGCCACCTGTCTATAAAGCTCATTTTTTCAAGTTTCAGAGGTGATTGTTATAGACAGGTTTCATTGTATCTGCTTAATCCGATGATATGATGATCTCTCTTGAATATCGTAGGTATGACTGTACTTGACACCATTTTCCTTATCTCTCTGCTTCAGACTCAACAAATCATGTCTTCTCCTCCTAAGAAAGTTCCAAAGCACCTCAATGTAGATGAGTTTTTGTCTCGACTAAGTTATGATTGAGTCATTGAGCATTCCCTATGTGTTTATATTGTACATTGAATTTAACAAATGATTACAATATATGTTGTAAATACTTTACGATCACAGCAAACACTGTGATCTTTCTGAGACAGATTACCTAGCTATAGAATCTCATATTTTTGTAATTATTCAATCGTTGTTTAGTTTATTTAAGAATCATTGATGTTCTACTTTGTTGTGTGATATTTGTCAAGTTTTTTGTTTATCCTGTCGTAAATGCTCCAGGGCAAGTGCTTTGTCCATGATTCTCAACATACTGCACAACTTCTCTGTCTCTTCTTGTCTTGTTGAGTATTTGTTTGCATCTAGTTCAATAGGTTCTCTGTAACAGAAATGAGAGATATACGGTAAGTCAAGCTTGTTTTGAGCAATTCCTTTAGGGGACCATGAAATGCGATCTCATACAGTGAAACCTGTCTATAGCGGTCACCTCTGGTACCTGAGAAAAATGACCTTTATAGACAGATAGCCTTTCTGTCCAGGTTGATTGCTATAGAAGGTGTCATTTTGGGGTTATGAAAAGTGGCCGTTATAGACAGGTGGCTGCTCTGTAGAGGTGGCCGCTAAGACAGGTTTGACTGTAGATAGACAGTTTATTTGAACATGAATTCACTAAAAATCTAAATAGAAAATCATGTGGAAGTTTGTCAAGACCATTAAGATCTCAAGAAATCATTAAACAATACAGTGTAACCTCGTTGATATCACTACGATTTTCCAGTCAAAAATCGTGATAATAGGCGGGTCGTGATATTAAGCGGGTTAAAATAGTTGCTTTTGACAAAGCTTGGTTCTCGAAGTGACGTGATATTAAGCAGGTCGTAATATTAACAGAGGTGATATTAAAGGGGTCACACTGTAGTGTCAAGGTGACAGCTTTCACTGCATATAAGTTATATAACATATATACATATATTGTAACAGCTGTGAAATGGGCATGTGTTGATATGTCATTGTATTACCCTGTTGATTGGTGCATTTGGTCGCTCATCTCATCTGGCTCGTAATAGCGACACATAGAGTCTTCACTCATGGTGGCTAGAAGACAATTGATCATTCATTAGTGTTTGGGTATTATCCAAGCGACGAGTCATGTGTTCTTGTGTTTAGCACAGATGAGAATGAAGATATTTGTAAATAGCAGGATAATAGAGAAGAGATATTGAGTCAGCAGTGCTATTGGTGTAGGGCATTACCTAATACTATTACAATTAGGGCTGTTTGTGATGTTGAAGCTGATTATTTCTGAACAGATGTGAACGTCAGGGCCATTTGTGTGTATAGAGCAGCAGCAGCTACCGTGCAGTATTGTATGCTAGACTCTATCATCGATTATGTTTGCAATGTATCTGTTTTCATTTTCTGATATTTACTACATATTTTTTTGCAATAAAATTTTGACTAAGGCCCAGGTCAAACATGCGGATTTCAGGCGAATCGAATACAATTCTCAATTAAATTCGCCTTGAGTTCGCTGGTAATTCGCCTTTTGACGCGAATTATATTCGACAACCCCATTTTATCCGGTTTCATTTTCAAAATTCGCCTAGCCTAGGTGGATTTTCCGCCTGAAGTGTGCCTTCGCGTCAAAGGGCGAATTACAAGCGAATTGAATGCGGCAGGGCTATCCCCCTCTGTGTTTCTTTTTAGCAATCTGGCGGTAGAACAATAGCAAACCGGGGGTAATTGCTTCTCGCAATGTTGTAACCAGGGTAACGACGTTGAGGACCACAGATTCTTGCCATGAGATGAAGGTGTTTGCTGCTGATCGAAGATTCTCAAACAAACCATTTCCTTTAAGGAAGCTCATCTCAAGCTATAACAAAATTATTTTCAAGAAATCGCTTTTGACGTCAACATTGATGTGTTTCTACTTCTCCTTATTTATTCCTCTCATTAGTTCACTTTTCATATTTGCCTGCAGCAACTAGTCTGCAAAACCGGACGTGCTGGAAAGCGAGAAGCAAGGAGAATTCCAGCTGTGAATGATATAAAAACACCCACAACTAATTTATATCCGCCTGTTTGATGCAAAAGAGAATTGAGTTCGCTCTTGGAGCGGATTTAATTGAATTGTATTCGATTCGCCTGAAATCCGCCCGTTTGACCTAGGCCTAAGCCTCAAGTTGTTCTTATATTGTTCTAAAAGTTGAGCAATTTTGAGTCTCAATTTTCTTATTAAATGTCCTTATTCAAAATTAAAGCGTAATATGTACCATAAATGTAATTTCTCACTTGCATTGTCTGTGATCGTCTCGTCATGTCCGCATGGAACTATATGACTATCTTCATCCTGCCGAAACACAAAAGCGTTAAGAAGTACAGTCACACCTGTATTAAAGGCCACCTCTATAGAGCAGCCAGCTTTCTATAAAGGCTACTCTTCATAGCCACCAAGTGACACTTTCTATAGAAATCAACCTGGACAGAAAGGCCACCTGTCTATAAAGGTCATTTCATTAGGTCCCAAAGGTGACCATTATAGACCTGTTATAGACAGGTTTCACTGTAAATGTAAAATGTAAATGTCACTCTATAAGTCAACTAGCTCACTTGTCTCCCTTTGGGTGCTCGAAAAGTAAAACGACGGAAGACGAATATACTGGCTGGGCCAGGAGTCAAACCCCGGACGTCTGACTGGCAGCCACACATTCTACTGTAGCTGCTAGACCACACCAACATTGACAATTGATAAAATAATGATAATTATGTTACACATACTAGCTGCTAGATAACATCAGTAATGATAGTGATAAGTGATAATTATGTTGATAAATTAATCGATGATAAATGGAATAATAGATGGCAAGATATTTTTCAGGAAAATCTGTTGGTTTGAGAAGCAACTTCAACCTACGAGTCAATGCCCTCACCGTAAGCATGGCGTCTTCCGTTTGACTAGTCGGTGGTATACCGAAAATATATTCACAATTTCTCCTTTGTTCTGAGAGAATAAAGCTCAAATTTGAATAAAGCCTTTCTACTTCGAGCTCAACGCGATCCTTGACTTCAATTTCTGCAAATAAGAAAATGTCGCAAAAGTTGCTTGAAATTGACATCCATTCATAGAAATCTTGAAATTTGTTATTGCGAAAATTAATTTTATACCTAAGTCACTCCACATTTGAAGCAGAGATGGGTCAATTTCTTGAGTCGTTGCTTCGTGGTGCATATTTTCTTTGCTCCTGTTGTCAAATTAACATTGAGACAAATGCATATTCATAGAAAAATATTCTGATTTATTTGCTGTCAAATGTTGCTGGCAAACAAAGAAACATTTGAAATGAAGTAACTTTCTACTAGCATCGCAATCAATGCCATCCATTACCCAATTTACCCCTTTAATAAAGCGATTTTACTTCATTATAATCATAACATTGTCTTGTCGAACTAACAATTCCATTAGAGTACTTTGATTAATAAAAATAATTCTATGCGTAAGACGATAACTTTCTGGAGAGAAATTGGATGTTGGAACAGTGCTCGTAAATAGCGTAGATTCTGATCAAATCTCTCCCAGTAGAATACTAGATGCCACAATACTTCCAAGAAGCTACTATATAGAAATTTGTGAAGTCAGTAGGAGAAAATTCCCATGAGAAATAAATAGTAGCAAGTGAATTTAATTCGACCCGGTTCTACTTTGCACCGATAAATTCAGTCACATACCACAAAGGAGACTTTCCAATGCACCTCTTGCGACTTTCATTTCTACTGGTTTCGTTACACTTCTCTTCACCAGCATTCATGACGAGTAATATTCTCATAAAGACCCAACATTTTGTACGCTTTCTTATTTTTTGTTTGAATTTTCTGTTCGGAATAATTGTAAGTATTCAAAACGCAGTGCTGGCTATTCGGCGCGAAAATAAGAACCACGGTCTCATCCCCAGACTGCCGGAATAAAAAATTATGCTCATTGCCAAGAAGGTACTTGCCAAGGTACGAGCATTTTGACTTCCACAATTCTTTCTGAATCATTCCCCTTTCCTTAATTCACAGCTATAGTATTACAGATTTACTCAGTAGAGATTCCAATTCTCCCGTTTCGGCCGGAAACCTATTTGAGACTCCTTTCTGGCCTCCCGTTTTCGGTAACAAATAAACTCCATGTTTCATATAGTTCGTTTTTGACTCATGGTTATTTTTTTTTAGTTTTGATTGCATTCGACGTAAATATATTATTATACAGGACGACTTAGTATGAAATATAATTATTATCTTTTCCTTGTATCATGCGAACGTTGATGTGCTACTAATTGAGTCGAAGCATCTCGAAGTTGAAACGAAAGGCGAGCTGTAATCAATATTGCTTATTGCTGTCATTTTGCAATTTTTTTTTTGGAAAACTGTCTTGTAAAATTTCCTTTTTTCGAGCTGACGAGGTTGGAATCTCTGGTTATAGATCAAAATAGTGCACAAATATCAAATGGCCACAATAATATTGTTCCACTGCTGTCAATGGTCAATGCGTTTCTATAAAACAACTTAAAAAGTCATGACACAGATTAAAGAAAATCCCTTATTTATTGCAATTACCGTCATAATGAGCAATACCCACGCAAATGTATAGATAAATAATTAGTGCATACAAAGTACAATGAATTGCAAATCATGCTATAATTTAAAGAGATCTAGATGTTTATTCCGATTTCTCTTTTTTCTCTGCTGAAATGGATCCTTCCAAGTCTGCAAAAGCTGATATTCCAGTTGCAGCAGCAGCCAATCCGGTTCCAGCCAATCCTGGTCCATAAACAGAGTAATCCTGAGCAAATCCACCAATGGCAGGACCCAACATACGAGCAACGGCAGTAAACGAATCAGATAAACCGGTTAAGAAACCTTTCTCTTTATCTGAACTTTTCTTGTAAAGCGACGTGCTATTGGTAACCCTCAAAACAGATGTAGATATGCTCAATGGTATCAGACCGGCCACAACAATCCATACAGTTGGGGCAAAAGTAATAGAAATTAAAGACATAACCA
The DNA here is from genome assembly GCA_900245855.1 of Calvadosia cruxmelitensis. Classification (NCBI taxonomy): domain Eukaryota; kingdom Metazoa; phylum Cnidaria; class Staurozoa; order Stauromedusae; family Kishinouyeidae; genus Calvadosia; species Calvadosia cruxmelitensis. The sequence continues at coordinate 10,609 of OFHS01000129.1, read as the reverse complement.
ATGTACAACAGAAGAATCGATGCATTTTGGTTAAATTGGGAAACCACGATGCAATCGATCCAACCAGACTGCCAGATGCTGCCGCTATGATGCCGTTAAAAGATAAAATGTATCCATTGAATCTTGGCGTTGTGTTGTACCGAAATTCCAAAATACTGGTAAAATTACTTCGAAATAGAATCATAGCAAAACTAAGTAGGAATCTGATTGCAAATACATCGGCGAGATTGTTCCATGGGACAGATTTGATGCCTTCAATCAAACTCACAGGCTGCTTATTTTTCAAAAGAGGCATTTCCTTTGCAGACGAATCATTCGAACTGCAGGTTTTTAATTTAAGATCTTTTGAAATATCAGAAGCTTTTGAAAATGCAAACAGTACAAACATGGCATTGAACAGGAAGATCCCAGCTGACACAATGCTAACGAGCTGGAAGCCATTATCAACCATGGCCAGATTCCCACCAATCACAGGCCCAACAATGAACCCAACAGCTGCCCAAGAATTGTACGATCCAAATGTAGATGCTCTCTGGTCAGAAGGTGTCACATCGGTAAGGTAGACTTTGGAGATTCCCTGTGTGTGCTTGAACAATCCTGGAACATAAATATTTAAATTAATAACATGCGATACCAGTTAGTTCCACATAACAAACCAATAAAGACTACTCATTGAAATAAACTTAGTCTAATTTAGTAATTGATCTTAATGACCACTTGTCTTAAGTGACCACTGTGTTAAGGGATAACCTTCAAATGGTTTCTAGTGGTTTCAACTTTCAAATGATTTATGATACAGTGAAATCTGTCTATAACGGTCACCTCTGGGACCTAATAAAAATCACCTTTATAGACAAGTGGCCTTTCTGTCCAGGTTGATTTCTATAGAAAGCATCATTATGGGGCTATGAAGAGTGGCCTTTATACACAGGTGGCTGCTAATACAGGTTTGACTGTACAAAAAATTGTGATTCACAACAGTGAAATGCGATCTTACTATCAATAGACTGACTTTGAAAAATGTTTAGAACTTCAATTTAGTGCAGACTAGTTCTGTAGTTCACAATCTTTTGTTAAGCAAGGGCTGTAGGTACATGCCTGCGGTGCCTACTACGCATTCCAGCACTGTTTGCAGGGTTGGGAAATAAAAACGGAGCTCAACTACTGCTTACGTCTGACATCTTGAGACTCCAGCAAAGACTACACAATAATAAAAACATCATTCATTCATGCAATCAAAATTTTGGTTTGGCTAAAAAGATTGTTATTTTTGACCAAATTTAGAATTGCTTTTATGCATACCTGACGGAATTCGTGCAATCATCAGCCATCCAAGTGTAGTCGATGCTCCCATCATCAAATATCCCAGCGCAGTCACAATGAGGCAAACTAACAGAACAGATTTCCTCTCGTAAGCATCACTCAAATGGCCCTGAATAACGGCAAGACAGCTGATATTCATCAATTTTTAACATAATTATTTCAATTTATTCATGTAATCTTTATCCTCTGTATATTGTTGATATTAGTCATTTTAATTTTATCTTGCATCATGTATCATGTATCTGCTCCATGTAAACAAGCTTTAACTAGCTTACCGGATATCAGAATAAATGATGATGTTTGTTTGTTTGTTTGTTTTCTTTTATTACCAATATACCTCAAGACAGGTGTATGGTAAGTACATACCAGATGTTGTTACAAGTACAAGTTAGTTCAAGGTCGCAAGACCATATAAAACAATATTGATGATGGTGATGATGATGATGATGATGATGATGATAATGATGATGATGATGATGAAAGGACTGAAGTTCTGTACAAAATTCACTTCACTCAGGTTCACTAATCTCTGGATTGATGTGGGCATATTTTGTATCGGTGCAAATAAACAGATAATTATAATCAATTGTATCGGAAATAGTATGTGACAATTAAAATTGAAGAAATTAAATTTATATGAATTTGTGAGTTGTGACGAACAATGATGTAACTTTATTGATATCAGACCATATAGACAGGGCTGGATCAGCTACCTTTTAAAAGTAGCTAGCTACAGCTACAGCTACTCTCAGGAAAAAAGTAGCTAGCTACAGCTACAAAATACTTTTCATGAAAAAGTAACTGTTGAAAAGCTACTTTTCCGAGCAAATAAAAAACAGCGAGCTTAATAACGAGGCTGACAATATTTTCGTTCTCGGGGCACACAGATTCAGCATACAACGAAGAAGAACAATTCGATGAGCCTCCACAGCAGTATGAAAAGTGAAATACTTTGGCGATAAATATGGCCAAGGCGAAGCAGTAACGAGTGTTCTTTGCAAAGCGCTCTCTGTTGTCGAAGATGCCATGTTGCTTGCTTGATTTCAACTGGTGAATTGCTGGCTGTGAGACTATTTAACCACTTGCAAGACAACAGTTTACGGAAACACAGTAAATGAAACTGACAGTGCCGCTGTTTTGATTATGCTTTTGTCAACACCTTCCTGTTGTGAAATGTTGCCGTCTATTTAGGCGGTCTGCCCCGAAAATCGCACGAATTGAAAAAAGGTGAGAACACCTGCAGGTAGCGGTATTTCTTTGTATCGCTACTCGCTACCGCTTCGAGAAGTAGCTAGCTACCGCTACTAGCTATACTGTTCAAAAAGTAGCGAGTTACCACTACAGTTACCAAAAAAACTAGTGGTTACTTTTATTTCGCTACTTTTAGCGAAGCTACTTGCATCCCTGCATCTAGAAGCCATTTTCCTAGCCTTTCAGATGGTATTGGACAAAATCAGTGCATATCTGCTTCGGATCAGGAAATGGACATTTGAACAGCGCTAGAAACAATAGTTAAACAGGACCACCAATTGCAAAGAACATAATTAATTGATTCATTGGGCCCAGCTCTACCACCTGCTTTTGAGAATACTGGTGTTGTGTAATAGAAGCTGTGTCAGGCTGCATGTGATAGTTCCTTGCATTCAGCTTTATTTCTCGTTTGTCTCATCATCATCATCATCATCATGTTTCTTTATTCTCGTTTCCACTGTTGCAATAACAGATACCAATGGTCGCACGTTTAACAGAAATAGGAAGTTAAAACTTGTCCAGCAAGTGCGACATAAATAAACTTAAAACTAGAAACCTATACAGCTCCGGACATAGTCAGTCGTTCGTTAAATAGAGACAATAGTCTTGATAAAATTGATTTTATTAAAATATGGTAACTAGAGTAGTCTTGAAGTCTAAACGAGAAAAGTCTCGATTAAAAGCTGCACGCACACCGATTTCTCGTTAGCCGTCTCAGTTTATGCTTCAATACATGCAACGTAAGATAGTCAAAGGCAACACAACTCACAACGAGAGGGCTACTGAACAGCTGCAGACTGCCATATATCGATCCAATCAAACCCACGATGCTGGGCGACGCACCAAGGCTTCTTGCTTGTCCAGCAAGCAATGGATAAATGATACTGACACCAAAGAGATCCTGAAAGATGCATCAAAATTATCACTGAACATTTAAAATGAATCATAATGTGGCATTAAGTTACGATAATAAAAAATCACAATGGAATCGAGCAGCAACCGAGTCATCAGTGGCATCAAGAATGACGAACAGCAGGAGTGGGAGTATTCAATGGCTGTGAAGTAGCGAAGTGATGTAGAACAGAATGAGATATGGTGGCCGACTGGTTGGAGGACAACGATGGACGAGAAGAGTGACTAAACAGTGACGAGCAGTGAGGAAATTGTAAAAATCACACAAGATCAGTCTGGCATGGCAAAAAGGGACGAACAGCGATATTCCTCATCTAGAAGGCGGCAGACAATTGCAGGTGCGATTTTGCTGAGTGGATGTCCGATTGTCCATAATGCCTCAGGCTGTCGTATCAAGGGCCAGGTTGAGGATCGCAGTGACCAAATTGCGGGGTCATCAGTGTAGAAGATGTAACCTTGACGTATGTAAATAAGTTAATGTGCACTTCACTACAGGCAGAAGTAGGCCTTCCCTTGCCTCTTTAGGATAACCCAGAGGAACAAACAAGTGGTCTGTGCTTGCAACTTTGCATTGAGCCAATGTACCTTAGAAACGACGACTGACATGCGACTGCCTTGACACCGTTTTTCGCCACGGGTGGCGTGTGGCCACTGTAAGATTTTCTTCTCGTATCTTGGGCCCAATTAAAATCAGGAAGGCATCCAACTGTTGATGGCCTTTACTTCAACGCCCTGTGTTGGCGTTTGTCCTCATTAATGCCTGCTCTGACAATGGGGGTCTACCATGATTGCCATTGTCCTCACATCAAAACAACACTGCCTCCCGCTCTGACGACCAACTTTGCGTTTACATTACATTCCACAACACTCTTGCATGAAGTCATGCGCTTCCCTTGCTGCTAATGCATGTGTAGTAGTGGATTAGGGGGGTCCCCTTTCTATTGTCGCACTTAATTTTAATGTTTCTGTTATGCAAGCACCCACCCGAGTGCTCGTTGAAAACGAAACGGGATGGAAGGGCAGGCCTGGTCTCCCATAATTCTCAAATCATTTCTCCACGTCATCATTGACTACAGTGGGTCAGGGGAATGTGTGATTGCTCCTACTTACTGTACTGCATCCGGCATTACAGGCCTGCTGCTAACACGCTACAGTACATAATATTATGCCCTGCTTATCTGTCTGCTAATTAATAATAATTACGCTCATCTCCACTGCCTGACTTCCATGCAACACCATGCCCCCTGCACGAACATTCGCGGAACAACAACAATGGCAGCCACTTTGCACCCCTGAAATGGACAAATTGCACACACACCCATGACACGTGGGTCGCCCAAAATCCAAGAGCTGAAATGTGGCATAAATAGTAGTGTTGTCATGGTGACGGTCTACTGGACATCGTTTCAGTTAAAAAGACAAGCTTTCGTTTTAACGCCCCACTATGACTGATCTGGTTGATAGATTTTATAGATTTTGCAATTAGCTCTACTGCACAGAGCTCACGAGCAAAAAAACATTATCACTTGTAAGTTGTAACCTAGTACTATCCTTGGACTTCGATGTGGATAGCTAGCAAACTGTACTTAACATAGTCGAGCAGTATGCGGCCTATCAAATTTGTTTACAACACAAGAATAACCTCGCAAACAAATCAAATTAGCCTACAAACAACAAAGCTAGATGCCATTTTTCAACATATCGCCTCTTGACCCTGATGTAATTAGAGGAGGGTAAATATATTAACTGGCAAATAAATCTTTCTATGCATACGAGTAGATTAATTAGACGAAAAAAACATACCAAAAAGCCACATATATTGATGAGCAGTCTAAGCTGGCGACGGCGTTCGTCGGCCATGTTGATTGAATTGTTGGCTCTTCCAAGAAAGCCTGGTGACAAACATTGGACTGTACACGTGTTCGTACATTCTGTACTTTCCCTGCTGCACAGTAAATGCGGAATTGCGGAGGTTACGTTTCGAGGACAAAATGTGCCTAATATTTGAGTATTTCAGGATTAAGACAGAGCTCGTTTACTATGTGAACTGAGAGTGACGCAACACAGATACAGATCATAGTTTCAAGGCTCCTTCTTATCTCAGACAATACTTCTTTGACAGCATTGCATTAAATTTATATCTACGCTAAGTGGCTGATAGGGCAGGATAAGTGTTTTCAGGCAAAATGAATGCAGTGTATCTCAAAGATTTTTGTGGAATTTTTCCCCACTTTCAGATAGCTGGCAACGCCAGTGCATTGAAGAAGTACAGTAAAAATCAATAACAAGATATCGTTCTGCGCTTCTTTAATTAAAGTGCTACTGCCACCAAAATCGATATTTCACATGTGGATAGAGCTCGATGAGAAAATACGATTGACAAAAAACATTTTTCAACTGAGACATCGAGAACCAGAGATATCGAGCTCTGAACATCGACTTCTGAGAATATTTACTACCAGCGAAAAGGGGGCGGAGGTCGGAACCCAGGTCGGAATCGCTAACAAGGTTAGTACGGGAAATGTGCACAGTCCAGTTTCGTTTTGTTTAGGTAGATGTTCAGACAACGTCGTTGATTAACTGAGAACATTTTTGAAAGCCAAGATCATCGTAGAAATTCTCAGACTACAGTCCAGATGTACTTCGTGGATGGAGTTGAGTGTCTGAAAAGTAATATAATCTCAAGATCCAAGATAGCGCTTGGTCATGATAGAAATGAATATTGAGTGGACCACATGAACTGTAGACGACGAATCAATCCAGTTCTGATTGGTTAATAGTATAAAGCGCATGCGTAGCACTTGTATTCTTCAACTTAAATCTCATGTGGAAGCTTAGATAAATCGATGGCGAACAACTTGACAACGAAAAGACACACGGTATGAACACTTTACAATTTATTCTTGATCTATTTGTATTTGCCGTATATTAATTGGTACATTTATTCTCTTATTGATCTTTAGTATCTGATTTATTTCTAGTTTAAAGCACGCTTACGATTACGATCAGGATTACGTTCAGTTACATTTACAAGTTATTGGATTTATTCATTGGTAAAAGATCTGGTCTCCGTGTTACAAATTGTGCCTATTCTCTTGTCTCAATCATCATCTACCTAAATGTTTCTGTGGGGTTCGCGGACCACTTTCCATTGGAAGAACACGCAGCTACGTGGACGTCTCTAAGCTTTTTGAAAGCCTTTCCTTCTGGTGAAAACTGGATAGGAACGAGAGCCAGAAAAACGCTTGACATAAATAAAACACTCTATATGTGATAACAGGTCAAGGAACATGCTCAGTAAAAATTCAATATCACACAAATTAACCGCGATGACATTAAGACAGATAAATAACCCGTTGCGGATAATTAGTAAAAATTATCATAATCAGTAGATAACGAGTAATCTTCTTTTAAACAGCTCGGTAAAGCATTGTTTTACAGTAACATGCTTCACTTTCTTCATAGAAGTGTATGCAGAATCGATATTCATTGGAAATACTTCGTATAAACGCAAAAATTAAATCTTGCATGCGATTTATGTCTAGACTAGCGGCTACGCCGCCGGGCCAACGGCAGGACTCAGCATAATCTAGACGCATAACATTGTCATAGCAACAAGGCAGAGAAGGTCGAAACCAGAAAAGCAGCGTCGGGTCTACATTCGGGATCTCGATCGAGACATTTCACGATCACGTGACGATATTGCCTGGCCTCCATTTCGTCATTTTGCTGGCTTCGAGGATCTGTAGATCTTTTCTGTCGGTTCCAGACTTCAGAGAGCAGAACGCCGAAACTGTAGATGTCACACTGTGAAAAAAATAATTGATCGTACAAGTATTACAAATAATTAAACTAGGTCAATAGTTAAAGAAATCACATGCAGTCAAACTTGTATTAGCGATCGTCTCTATAGAGCAGCTACCTGTTTATAAAGGCCACCCTTCATAACCCCAAAATGACACTTTTTACAGAAATCAACCTGGACAGAAAGGCCACCTGTCTATAAAGGTCATTTTTCTCAAGACCCCAGAGGTGACCGTTATAGTCAGGTTTCCCTGTATTCTTATTTTATTCTTATACAACATTTACCATATTTTCAAGAGGACTTGCATCATCTCCTAATTGCCCTTCCAAATCGCATGCTGCCAGAAAATTAGCAAAGCTGAACTCTCCAAGCTTTCCTCTCCATCCTTCACTATCTTTCCACATGAAGACATTAGCTGTGTTGACGTTCCTGTGTATAATCGGTGGTTTGCTTGTATGGAGATAATTCAAGGCACTGGCGATGTCTAAAGAGATCTTTCCATTTTCTTTTGTAGTTATGGCTTTCTTGTGAACGAGGACGTGACGTAAATCTGTCTCTAGCAGCTCAGAGACGAACATTGGTGTTTCATCATCGTCTTGGAAGTAAGCACCAATGAACAAAAGTAGATTAGGGTGCCTGCATTTCCACGCCAGTGTTGTTTCTTTATCGAACAGTTCTCTGTTGTCGTCCAGAACGGTTAAATCTTCCATGACTTTGACCGCCACTCTTGTACCGCGATAAATCCCAACCCGAACCACGCCATACGATCCTTGATTAACTGTTTCTTCGGTTAGAGATATATCGTTTAATCCAATCGACCATAACGGATGATGGATCGGTCCCTCGTCATAATCGCTTGGTGTATACGATGGCGGGCCTTGGTCTCTTAATATCCGTGAGATTCTTGTTGGCTTTGAGGCGATTGATAACTGGGCGCGAAGTCGCTCAATTTCAGTATGCATTTGATCCCGCTCGTCTTGAAGTTGACCAATCAAATGAAGGGTGTGGTCATGGCGACGATTCAAGCTCAACCAATCAGCATTCGAGCGTCGGTTTTCGACATTACCATTGTCGCCAATCAGACGGAGCTGAAGTACACAAACAACCGTATTTAGACCTACGGGTTACCATAGTAACCGTGAGCCAATGAAGCAAGATTGGCAATGGTATAGTACAAGTCCTTAACATTTACAGCATTGCATACCGCTAGTGAAATAATTTCACAGGGGGTTTAAAACAGCATGGTAGATTAGATGGGAAAGTAATTGGACAAATACTGTGAATAACTCCATTAGGTTCGCTCGGAGTCCACATAGAGATCTGGTCAATTACAACTCGAAAGTTCAGTTCAAACATGACTTAAAGATTACACTTGAATAAAGGCAAAAATGAACTTAAACGTGCAGGAATATGAACTCCTTTCCCCTTACCCCCGTCATCCCTGCTTCGCTGTCTCTATTGGCGACCCGTGGACGGGGGTCTTCCTCTACCGGCAGACACGTCTCAATTGATCTCTTTCGAATAGATTCTGCCACTGTCTCGTTTGCACCAGGTGAAAGTGGATGAGTTGGAAGCGAGACTTGACTCCCTGAAGGAAAAAGATACTGTCCTGATGCATTTTGGGATTTAAGCTAATATAGTGACGTGTTTTGAATTGAAATCGACAATTTTGACAGCCAAGAACAATCCTTGAAATAGACCTAGAAACGAATGAGTTTCAAACAAAGTAATTTTCTGGTGCCATTATAGTAAATAAAAAATATATTACAGCAATTTAAAGAATACTGGTTCATATTTTATTACGGTATTTCAATATCAAGCAATATTGTCAAGCAGATAAGCCTTGAACTAAAACATAAACGCTTACCACTGCTGAGCTGTCGAAGAGGATAAACAACCCTGAAACGACAGTAGAATCGGAACTAGTAAAATGGATATGCAAAAGGGGATCCGAATATTATCGTATGTGGTGAAAATGTATTGTTGGATTGAGCCATTATCCGATACAACGGACACATTCTACTTTGAAATATGCAGTAGGATCAAATCATATTCTAGAAATATTTATCTATCTACATTTTTACATAAAGCGGTCAAGCGGGATCCGATTAGCTAGATCCAGTACTGTAGTAAATAACGCTTTTTGGAACAACCATCATACTGTAATTCTTTACTGCTTTTGTTATAGATGGTCTAACTCTAGCCCAGGACTTCAGACTTCGTTCCAAACTGTACTTTGACTTTGGAGTCATTTGAGCCATTTGAGGTATAATGCCAGCACACAAAAACTTCTGAAAATCCTTAAAACGATACCTAAAAATGTCTTCAAATACTAGAAAAGATGCTCATGCTTTGCTTCATGAAAAAAGTTATCTTGTAACTTGATCGATTTTCATAATAAAGTTACACACACACATAAATTTCAAAATGCATACTCCAAACTGTACACTTCCTAGACTCTTAACGCACGGATTAACGCAGCAGGTTGGTTACAGTAAGCATTTGGAAATATTTTCGTATTACACAAGTGTAGTAGCCTAGTACCCAGTCCTGGGTCACGTCCACGTGTCCGTGTCCAGGGCTAGGGATTCGAATACAAGATGGCCGAATGAAGTACACAAAATTATCTCAGACTCTTCAACAACTATCAGAATCTAAAAACAACCGCGTAGACCAACGAGTTACCATAGTAACCGTGAGTCAAAAATAGACCTCAAATTTCTCTAATGGTCTGCAAAAGGTATAATATTATCTCTTTGCCTTTAGCCGGACATGCTATAGATGTTATCTGAAGCCCTACCTTGGTCCCTTCCCTTTCTTCTCATAATTCAAGTGATGTCGAACCTGAAATATTTAAATTAAATACTGCATTTTTTTGTTCTGCAGCAGCGTCAATACCATCATCATCATCATCATGATGTCACTTGCATATAGAAGGATTGATTTTATCATTGTTCAAAAGGCGAATAAATTGAGCTATATATGTCGATAGAATTTAATGAAGAATAATTTAGAAATCGTGTAGCAGAAAACCATGCTTTTTCTGCTTTCTGACAGAGTTCCTTTATACCAAAGTATTGTTTTCCAGAACTGTGGAAAGTAAATCCAAGATATCTATAGGTTGAAACAGTTTCAAGGATTTTATCATTTAAGTAAAAATTCGGGCAAGAAGCATTAGTTGATTTTTGAAATAGCATAACTGACGATGATGATGATGATGATGATGATGATGATGGGGTGACTCTGTACGACATGAAAGCAACAACCCCTTGGAACTAGTTCAAAACAAAATTATCAAAAATATTTTGAAAATTCGAC
>OFHS01000128.1:5392-48332 GCA_900245855.1 Calvadosia cruxmelitensis | reverse complement strand
CATAGAACAAAGGGATCACCGAAACAGAAGATAATTGCCTTGACTTCACAAAGGCAAACTACACAATAAGACAAGGAACAAAAGGCCTATTTATGGTCCGATTAATCGATAGTTTATCGATTGTTTGGGTTGATTAATCGACAGTGTAAAATCCACAATCGACCCAGCTCTAACTCATACTCATACTCATACGTGATTGCAAAGGAGTGAATTCATTGACATAATACATTTTTGACTTTACCTGCTGTTTTCAGTTTCTCCTTGCTTTGTCTTAGGGAATTCTGATAGGAAAAACAGTTGTAATATAAAAATAAAAATAAAAAAAATAATAAAAATAATATAAAAATTGAGACACAGGAATATTTCAATTGTTATGTAGTAATAAACAATGGTAACCAAGATAAATAAACACATCAACATCATTGAAAACGTTCAACGCCACTCAGGGATGCTAAAATTACCTCACGAAAGTAATTAATTACACTGTTCCGGCTTTATGGCACCAACTTCGTCATTCTGTAAACCATGCCCCTGTTGGCAACTGAGCGCTACTTAGCTCTCAGTTGAACACGAGTTGAAACAAATAAATTGATCGATTGATTGACTTCCTGATGAAACTGTAGCCTAACATGTAGACATACTACTGTTCTGGCAACGACACACGGAGGATAGTTGTCATGATACTATAGCTGGGCAAAGGACTGTAGCTTGTATAGACTTCAAGAACGACTCCAATTGTTAAATAACTTGCTGCCAACACAATTATTCAAATAACAGCAGTCAACTCAATTCAACAAATGTTTAACAATAAAATGTTCATACGATCTCTTTGAAAATGATTCCTCAGTCTCGACAAGACTGCCTTGATAGCTTTTGACGTCTTTGCAACTCCAAGGTTGACGCAGGAATGTTTTCAAATTGGTTCTTAATCAATAGAATAATGTTTACTTATGCTAATGTGGCAATTTGCCTCGTTTTCATTCTAACAGTAAATCAAAGTTACTTTTCGTCGCTCCAACTACTCTTCCTAGCTTCAAAGCTAAACTAGATACTTCAAAGCTGAACGTATATTTTGGGGTTGTCCAAGCCAAGGTGATGCTCGAAAAGCGTAAAATGCATGTCTATCAAACGTTTCCATTACTCAAGTATATACGAATTGCGGAATTACATTGATTTCAAGTTCCAGCTGCAAACAAATGTGTTAAACTGAAGGCGTCAAATGACAGACTTCGTTAGATGGTTTTCCAGTCAAAATCATGATAATAAGGGTGTCGTAATATTAAGCGGCTACAAATAGTTTTAAATTTACTATAATCATTTGGATAAATTTTACGTTATTGTAAATTACGCATATGAGGTTGTTCGAGTCAGTCTCGAGAGAAGCATTGCCTGAGCATCAGATTGCTGGATCTGTTTGAATAATTGTATTGTGATAATCATTGTTGGACCACACTATACTGAAGGTACATTGCCTGTTTGATTGTGACAATGCTGCATTGATGTTTGATGGTACATAATTTGTATTAACTTGGGGTTTTACTATTACAATAGAAAAACCTGTTGGTCGGGTTCAAACTGGCTTGATCTGATCTCTGACTGACCGAGTCTATCTTGGTTCTTACATGGCAAGCACAGCTAGCAACAACCAATATAGGGCTTGGCTTGCCTATTAGGCCTACAATTACATTGTTGAAGCAAAGCAGAAATCCCTAGTAATAGAGGTCTGGTACATAATTCTGTAATCTCAATTGTTCCAGCAGTGCTCTACATATTCGTCTTGTTGGCCTGTGACGAGCTGGAGTGTTTTCTAAGGGATTTCTGTGATCTGCGTTACTGCATAACTTTAATATAAATTACCTTTTAATATACATTACCTTGAGCTCTGCGACATCTTCTTCTGCCATAGAATCATCTTTATTACAATCGAAATATAATTTAACCGGCTGAGGATTACTTCGGCGGCATTGGGGGCAAGTACGAGATGTTGCGATCCATGTAACAATGCTGACAAATAAAAAGAACAATAAAAATCAAATCAATACTACAGCAAGACAAACAAATGCCAGTTTCGGGTGTCTAGGACCTATCTTGAATGTCTTGTAGGATGACCAATTGTTGTTTATCAATTAGGGATGAGCCGATAATCGTATCGGTATTTGTATCGGCCGATATATCGGCGATATTTTCATATCGGTTATCGGCCCGATATAATAAAAGCATATCGGCAGATAGCCGATATAAAATTCAATTATATTCTTTTGAGAAAACCGTCATATGTGCAGCATTCACCTGTGTTATTTTCAATTCGGACGGCTTTTCGGCGACTTATGATCAAAATGTTCATCTTCAATCCTGTCTTCAATCACTTAAATGACATTTTATCTTATTGATTATAGAACCATGAAAAGGCAAGCTAAATTTTGGCTGTTGTTTTGAGTTGCTTTATGGGTTATGTATTGTTTGACTTCGCTTTTAGAAAGTTACGGCTTTATATCGGTATCGGACGATAGTAACATTTTATCGGTAGCCGATATATCGTATCGGCATATCGGCAAAAATCTATATCGGCTCATCCCTATTATCAATGCGCTCATAATTAGATGTAATGTGAGCTGCATTGTAATGTATGCGTGGTTTGTCTCACTGACAGAAGTTGACGCCCGATCAGGGCTGTTTCAACCAGTAGGCACTCAAAGCATGTGCTTTAGACCGTCAGCCTGGATAGGCCCTTCTCAATGTCACTTCAAAAATTCAAATTTGCAGTATGTTGAGATCTAGTGCTGTGGGCAATCAACTGCAGAGTGCTACTGGATTAATTTTTCCTAATTTGCTTTGCGAGCAAAAGCAATATCTTTGATATGCCAATGCCTTTGAATGGATGAACATTTTACCAATAGTAAGCTTCTGGCTATTTAATAGTTAAAAATTAGACCGCCTTGGGTAAAGTGCTTTAGGCTCCCTCAACGCTTAAGACTTCACCGCGCCCGATCATACTTACGAATTAAAATTTGCAGTAAAAACCTCCAATGAAACAGAAAAGAATAAATATGGTAATTACGAAAGGAAACAAACCAGCGCAAAATGGACAATTTGAAATTGTAGATTATCAATCCCTTGATCAATCCAATATTCGGTTTAGTAAGCAAAAATATAATTCAGGCAGTAGCAATCGGAAGACAATGGCAGTCTGAGTTCTTGGATTGCCAGCTCTGATTTCATATTCTTTTTGCAAATGGTCAAGCCAAATCGTCATCATTGATAACGGCAAGTTTGTTGTTGTTGGTAAAATAATTTACTTCTGATTCGCTTATCAAGTTGATCGACTTCACTACTTTGTTTACTTTGGAGTAAATTTGAAAGGAAGACGAGATTGGCGTTAAATTTCACATACTTTTATTGCTCTCTATCACTTGCTAACCACAAACAATCTATCTTGGCTTTGTGTCGAACACAATAAGAACTCGATGTGGCATTTTGATTTACGAGCAATGAAAAGCAGAGACAGAGCCCATTTTCTTTTTGTACTCATTCAACAAACATTGTAGGGCTAGCCTGCTGCACTAAACAGCAATTATTGTACTGCAGCTAGTGGGAATTAGTAGGCCTACAGAGCAAGAGAAAATGATATTTACGCTCAATTGTGTTACATTACATTAGTTATTTAAAACCATATCATTACAGTGAAACCTGTCTATAAGGGTCACCTCTGGGACCTGAGAAAAATGGCTTTTATAGACAGGTGGCCTTTCTGTCTAGGTTGGTTTCTATAGAAAGTGTCTATTTTGGATTATGAAGAGTGGCCTTTATACACAGGTGGTTGCTCTATAGAGGTGGCAGGCTGGCCGCTAACATAGTTTTGACTGTACTTTTATTGATACCTACCAGTCATAATGGAATGTATGTCCACCTGATATTGTAGAGTCAAGGATAGGTTGAAATTTAACAACAGAAAACAACTGTGGTAATAGCTGAAGCTTACATAACTGGGTTACAATTTTAAGAATCTACAAAAGAAACATCACACTGAAGAAAGTTTGGTTACCTTTGAAATAGACATCATAGCCTACTTGGTAGCCTACTTTGACTTGCTTTTGGAGAATTACGACAGCAAACAATTCTATCAGACAACATACTCAAACCATCAAATCTTGATAATTGTTGTTTGACGCTTGTCATCGGCAGGTTGCCGCCGGTGATACGTCGCTATTGTAACACTTGACCTGTTCTCTGCTGTTTAGCGGGGTTTACTGAAAGGACCAATTGTAGCGGGCAACACAGGCATCGCATAGCATGACCAATCAAGACTTCTCTCTTTTACAGAAATGTGAGCTACTTTCATTTTCGTTGTGCTACAGTGTAACCCGCTTAAGCGCAATAGTAATTTGCCAACAATATCCTTTGCTCTTATTAGGAATTGTGCTTATCAGGAATCGGTTAAGAGAGTTTGTACTGTACGCCTTAATTTGGTACATAGCAAAATGTTTGCAGATAAACGGATTTTTCGCTTATCCGATTTGCGCTTAAACAGGTTATACTGTATAGAATATTTATAAGCTACTGGATAGGTTAAGCACAACGATTAACTAGTTTTTTCTAATATACAAGATTCATGTATATCTGGGATTCTGTAAGAGAGATCTGTAAGGCTAACTGTATCTCGTCCTTGACTTTTACAGTAGAATACGAGTTGAAACAAATAACATTGAATTGAACTTGTGTTGTAGAGTAACCTCGTATACAAAGATTCCAGTCTGGTCTCAGCATATTTGAAGGACTTATTTCTCTGTGGTATCCCGTCAAAACGTCCTCACAGCCAAAACGTCCTCACATTCAGTCAACCAAAACGTCCTCGTATTGGCAGTCATAATGTCCTTGGTTAAGAAGTCAAAACGTCCTCGCAGTGGAAAGCCAATAAACGTGAAGACTGGAAGGGGAAAGTGGGCCGCGTTGTATTTTATTTAAATATTGTGTTAACTATGTTTAACATTTCATTTATGAATCATTTCAGTAAATCAGGTTCGAAATTCTTAAAATGTGGGGGATTATCTTAAATTTCAATTTGTAAATCCTCAACTTCACGATCGTCCTCTAAACAACAAGCAGCTCGCGTTGTGCCGTCTGCAACAAGCTTCGTAGTCGGCAAATATTTGGCTACCTCAAAAGTCAACAGTAAGCAAATCATGCAGACACTCAAATCAGCAAATTGAAAATCTGCGTGAAAGCAATTTTGAACATTTGAAAACAGATGCTGATACGACAACTGCCAGAATCCTTAAATATCAGACTGACACAGCAAACAGGTTTTTACTCGCAGATTTGCACTTGCTGAAAAGAAAAAGACTTATAAGACAACATGAGAAACAAATCATTCAATCATGCATTAATACTATTTTTCACGATTTGAGAACAAACCGAAGACGTTTTGATAAAATGTTACTGCTCTCCACTACAACACGAGGACTTTCCCGCTAAAGCGAGGACGTTTTGACCTCAGTCGAGGACGATTTGACTCGAGGACGTTTTGACTTTGGGGACATTAAAACCAGCAAAAGCGAGGACGTTTTGACCTCAGCCAAGGACGTTCACGTTCTGACTCGGGGACGTTTTGGTTGTGACTTGTGAGGACGTTTTGACCGGTAACGATCTCTGCAATTTCGCATTTAGCGAAGCGGCTGAATTACAACATCTGTCAAGTTTACGCACAGTAACTTATTCAAGTTTCCTTCTCGCTTTGATATCTTGTTAATCAAGACGGCATAAATGGCACTGGAAATGGCCGAAATGCAGAATTGCAGATGCTCAAAACTTTCTATCTACAGGAATAAACAATTAACAGTTCAGTAAAATAGTTCAAAGCCAGAGCGAGTCACATGGCGTGACTCTTTTTTATCCTAGAATAACAATATGCTAGAATTGCTAAGTTGACTGAGGTTCCCTTTGGGCTCTGGGCTCTGTCCCAGAACCACTGTTAGTCTGTTACCACAGATGGTCAGATGTCACAGCTTCGTTGAAGCAAAAGGATACACTTGCAGGCTGCAGAATTGTCTGGAACAAGACGGTCCATACATATCGTACACTGAAGGTTATTCATCACTGTAAATAGTTCCAATTAAAATATCCTGCGTTAGAAGAAGAGAGAAATAGCGGAAATTTCCATCTCAAGCGTCCTTGTTGCGAGTCGCCATCTTTTTCAAATTTGAAAGTTAGCGGGAAGCTCGACGCATGCGTACTAGTGTACTGCTTCAGAATTTCATGCTTGGCTGCTTGACTCTATTACTAAAATAAAGGCACATTTTCTTTACATTAGTTCCAGAAAATGGACAGAAATTTTGAACAAATATTGGAAAAATGAAGAAAAGCGTTGAAGAAAGAAGGGTAATGAAAATAGATTGAAAATAGAGAATTGTTAGTTCTCATCGAAACGAGACTGAACGACCATATCATGACAGCAGTGCATTTTGTCAGCGGTAAATAATTAAATTCTTCGGAATGAACTGAGTTTCTTTTCCATGTGCACTTACAAGCACGACTTGTTTTTCTGATTTTCCAAAGTTTTACGTTGTGTTGTGAGCTTTTAATTCGCAAACATGGAAGGTGAAGACTGGGCTGCGATGGTGAACGAGCAAGAGAGATCCTTGAGCAAGCAGGTATATTATTTCACAGGGACCCATTTGCAAGTTCGCTGTAGACTAGAAGTAATTATGCTTTGCAAACTTAGGCCTAGTAGACCTATTGGCCGTGGAGTGTTTTGAATGTAAGCTTACATATCCTTAGTAGATTAATAATAGTAAGCTCATAAAGTCTAAGAAAAACTTCTCTTGTGATAATACGTAGCGGAAACTGGATTCATAGGTCGCCAAGGCGGATCGAAGAAGATCCTGATGAGCTTTTGCTTACTGTTGCCCACACTGGTTCGATAAGCTTAGCTGTTGCAAGGCCTGCCTGTTTTACCCATGACTTCTAGGTTCCTCCAAATGCCTTGAATATGTTGAATGGCGTTTGACGAGTAAGGACTTCAATGGAGGAGTCCAAATTGCTTCACATTTGCTCATCAAAATGTCAGTCCTTACTGGGAAGTTCAAGACTATTCCAGGGAGTTCTGCTCTAATCTTACGCCATGCCAATATCTGGGATTTACAGTGTTCAGTACCAACTTCTTCAGATTCCGTAGCTTGCGCCACGTCAATTACGAAATTACAGGCAAGCAACAGGCCGAAGATGTTTGGCGTAACCTACAAACTTCCAGTAGGAACATCAGCAAAGTGAAAATTATTAGCCAAAAGCAGTGCGCTAAGTTGCCAGACTATTACTAATACATTTGCAAATAATGCTCATTGTAGAATTAAAATTTGAGTAGTTAATTACGTCAAACGTTAAAGCATGCTAACTAACTAAAACAACTTAACGCGATTTTACAATTGCGTTCGTCACATCGTGTCTCCATTTCTCTTGCATGTCCGCTGGACCCAAAGTTTCCTGTTTCTGGCAACCTCTCCAGCGCTTGCCATGGACAGACCTGCTCCATAGAGGTCCTGTTCGACTTGCTGCACATAGGATTGACAATTGCGACTGCCAACCCTGTACAACTCGATGGGTTGATGATGGCTGTGCCAGACGATCAAGAGGGGCGTGCCCGGTCTTCGTAGAGCGTGGCCAAAAAGAGTCAAATGACGATTTCTGATTGTCTCTGTAGCTAGTCTCAGAGACGTGTTTGCTCGTATAGTCTCTTGCTGGTGACGACCGTTAGATGATGAATGTTTCCTTCTCCAGATTGGGCGTAATTGTCAAGGCAGCAGAGCCATAAAACAACACTGATTCGACGCAGGCCGAGAAGTAGAGATAAACTGATCAAGGAATATGCCAATTATGTTTACGGATTATTTTTTGCCGATTATGAGCCCATAACCGGCCGATTAAATCTGTTAAACCGATGTTTGTTATACCCGCGTTTTTCACCCGAAACCAGACAAAGGAACAGCACAACACCAGAATCGTGGAAAGGAATAAACACACTTGGGAAATGAATAGCTGGACAAATTCTTCAACAGCACAATAGCGTAACGCATTCAACATTGCACAACAAACTGCCAGTAGGCCTATCAATAGTTAACTAATACTGGAATCCCAGTCGTGGCAAATTTAAATGCATAAACAGCATCACCTCTGATTTGTTTGGAGCCAGTCTGTTGCGTTTGTCTGTGGCAATGTTGCTGGCCTCCCTGAAGAGTCGCTCAGAAGCGACACTTGAGGCAGGAGCAGAAAGATACAGTACTACTTGGCAACCATTGCGATCTTTAGGAGTTGGGTCCTTTTCTGTGACCACCACGTGTACGGACAAGAGCGCCTTGGTTCCAGCACAGCAGACAAGTATGAACTAACTTCAACCTCAACATTGTTTGGCGCAGACGTAATGGTTCGACCATCCACAATTTCTTCAGAGCAAGACTACAGGTTGTTGTTGGCATCTTGCTATGGTGGGCGAGAGGGCCATTCGCAGCTACAGCTTCAGCGTCTTCTTGGACTGGCTCCAGTAAGATCTTTGCAGTTTCTTCAATGAGTGTCTCACGCTTGTCGCTGTCGAAGAGCTTGCCCTTAAAGCGCGGGTCAACAAGTGTTGCCGTAACACAAACGCCGTTGTTCACAATTGGCGCAAATCGTTTTCTCATGGAATCCCGTAGCTCTTCGTGGATGGTGTTTACACCACGAGTGGCATCTGAGGAATCTTTGCTCAGAAACTTGTTGAGGACTGCAACGGCAGGAGCAATTTCTGAAGCGCAAGTGTTGCCGTGACTCATCAATCTCGTGATTTCGTCGAACAGTTGGAGAAGGCGGACAATTTTCTCCATCAAATTCCACTCGTTTGCAGAGAGTTGAAGTTTGTCGACTGCTGACTCGGAAATGTAAATACCTACAGTACGCTCCATCTCATGTACGTCGGGTTCATCTCATGCGGATGAGCATCATGTACGTCGAGTTCCACCTAACTAAATGACAAACAAATAACACAGAAATATGTTCCTAAATATTCCATGAACTTGCTCTTCAAAATTTGATTTCTCTGTTTGACTGGTTTCTTACCGTTTTGCCACATCTTGGATGAGCTTGATTAATTAAGTTCTATATATTTTGTGAAGTGCATTGTTCTCTTGAATAGACATTCAGAAGATGTAGTCCATGCAGATTATAAATAGATACGGTGCAAGGGTGTCTCCCTGCAGAACCCCACTTGATGTTGTGAAAACGTTGGTGTTTCTTCGGGTGCGCCTGGCGGGCATAAAATTTGTTCGGCATAGTCTCACATTGGTCTCGCGTGCGCTTTGAATGACATAATCATTCAAAGGAAGTTTTGTGAAACGTTTTGTAAGCTTTTCATGCCTTGTTGTGTTTGTCACATGATTTATGATTAATGATATTGCTGCTATTGTCGTGTTTATGACTCATGCATGGAGCTGTTCTCAACATTGATTTGTTTCTCTTCAAGGTGAAAAGTCTTAGCGTTGCAGAAGAAAAGCCCCAGAGCTCTGCGGATGCATCCCAATCAGCTGATTCGTCAGTTAAAAGCGAGAACGGGACAGGGAATGAGGAAGGTAGGCTTATGTGTCAGCTTCTGATTGCTGCTTCGATTTTTCTACAGTTGTTAGCGATTTATTGGATATCTAACTTAGCTACGATACATATTGAAATGTGACTGTATGTTTTGCCAGCTGTTGCTGTTGTAAGCGCATGCGCGTTGCGTCGCCATGTGCTAGTTTCTCTTGGGTGTGTTTTTCATATCTCTAGAAGTCTTCTTGTTTTGATCATTGGATCGTCTCGTCTTCTGTTTCGCGACTCTCGTGTTATATTGCGTCCGATATTGATATGGGTTTTCAACAGGTTATGGGCCCAGGAGCTTTATTTTCTGCGTGTTAGCAAAGTGTTTGTTACGACGAGCGAAGCGAAGACAACGAGGGAAGTTTGCATTTATCGCACGACCGACAGTGAGCGGTTTTATAGTGAACAGCAAATTTCATTATGGCTGAGAGCAATAGGAACCATATTCCACTCCTCACAGACCAAAATTGGGCGTACTGGAACAAAGTCATTTACGCGGTGTTGTTAAAGGACGATTTGTGGGGAGTCGTCACTGGATTGGAAACCGAGCCGACGGATACTTCGACGAGCGGGACCGAACCTGACGTCGGTGCACAGAAGGAACTGAAAGACTTCAAACGAAAACAGGCACGAGCTATTGGGCTGTTAGTGCCAGCCGTGTCAGAGAAATTGAACCACCTAATTCCTAACCGACCGTCTGATCCACGCGTTGTTTGGAAAAATCTTACGGATCATTTTGAATCCAAGTCGGCGTTCAATGTATTTAACATACAACACGAGCTTGCCCGACTTAGTCTGTCAGAAAAACAGGAACCTGGTGCATGGCTACGTAAGAGAATGAATCTCTACGAACAATTATCTGTCTTGGACGAACCTGTGCCCGACAGACAACAGTGCATGACGACATTGGCAATGTTACCAGATACTTACAAGCCGTTATACACATCACTAACAACTCAACTAGCTGCTGGGACGCTAACCATGAAACAGTTGATCGAATTCATTGAAAATTACAAACCAAGCAAGAGTGAAGTTGAAAGCCAGGCAGAAACCTTGCACTTCTCGCATACGTCGACCGGTTTTTCAAAGCCACGTGGTCGGGGACGCGGTCGTGGTCGCGGTCACGGTCATGGTGGAGGACGTGGTGGTGGTGGTGGCATCACCTGCTACAGTTGCGGTGGAAGAGGACATGTGCGAAACGAATGCCCTACCGAGAAGAAGAAGGAAAGTGGAGCAGAAGCCAAACCAAAAGGTAATTTTGCTGGAAGTACTGTTAGCTTCCACACATCTTCAGTCAAAACAAAGTGTGCTATTGTTGTTTTGGACTCTGGTGCTTCAAGACATATGTCCGGTCAAAAGGAGCTGTTTTCTGAGCTGATTGAACTCAATGAACCAGACAGAGTCACGCTTGGAGATGGCTCGGTTATTGTTGGGACAGGAACAGGCACCATCTCTCTTCAATTGCTTGATAAAGATGGGCATCAACATCCAGCAACTATGAAAAACTGTCTATATGTCCCTGACATGATGTGTACACTGTTCTCAGTGAGGGCCGCTACAGCTGACGGTGTTAAAAATATGACGCTAGGAAAAACAAAGGCATGGATCACTGACAAAGATGGCCAAGTGCTTGCCACTGGAAGTGCTGAAGCCGGGGTCTATACCCTAGACTGCGAACTTCCAGAAAGTTGTCATGGCCAACAAGAATCAAACCACAGTGAAACAGTATTAACCTCGATTGACGTTTGGCACAGACGTTTTGGTCATCTTGGTGAACAAAACCTGAAATTGCTACAGAGCAAGGAAATGGTTACCGGTTTGGATATGACGAAAAATGCCTTATCATTCTGTGAACCCTGTGTCGAGGGTAAATCCCACCAACAGCCGTACCCAGTACACTCAGAATCTCGAGCAACTAGAAAGTTGGAACTACTTCATACAGATGTCTGTGGGCCAGTCAATATTAGGTCCAATGGAGGTCAGCGGTACTTTGTCACTTTCACAGATGACTACACAAGGTTCTCATGGGTTCGCTTCATAGATCACAAATCAGACGTTTTCAAGAAATTCAAGGAGCTGGTGGTAATGCTCGAACGTGCTACGGGACTCAAAATAGAAAGAGCGACAGGACTTAAGGTCCAAGGAATCCGATCTGATTGTGGCGGAGAGTACCTCTCTAAGAAATTCAAACATTTTCTGGCAAAACATGGAATTCAACATCAACTGTCTGCTCCCGAAGCCAAGCCTCAAAATGGTGTTGCAGAACGATTAAATCGTACCTTGGTGGAAAAGGCACGAGCTATGCTCAGCGCTTCCAAATTGGCAAAGAAATGGTGGGCAGAAGCAATTGCTAATGCCGCATACTTGAAGAACAGAAGTCCAACTACAGCGCTAGACGGCATCACACCCTACGAAGCCTGGTGGGGTCAAAAGCCTGCAGTACAACATTTGAAGACTTTCGGATGTCATGCTTATGCCCATATCCCAAAGGGTCAGCGTAGAAAATTAGACAAGAAGGCAGAGAAGTGTATTTTTCTTGGATACAGCACATGCTCAAAGGCTTATCGTCTATGGAGCCTAGAACGCAAAGCCTTAATAATTCGAAGGGATGTCACTTTTGACGAATCTGAATTGTCAGTCAATGATGCAGTTGTTGCTGATGCAAATGACGAATTGTCAATCTCTGAAAACCATTCTGTTGTGGAAAGTCACATTGAACATGATGGACCTATTGAAGAATCAAGTGATGACTCATCTGAAGATGACGAAAGCGAAGAAGATGATGAGCCAGACACACCATCAGAGGGAGCTTTGGATGACGACGCCACGTCACAGTTATCAAGACGTTCAGATCGTATAACTAAATCGATTGCACCAGATCGTTATGGCGACTGGGCTGCATTGGCTCATGGGTTGAACACAGATGTTAAAGTCACAGAGCCGCACAGCTGGAATCAGGCAATGACTTCAGAAGGTAGTGCTGAATGGAAAAATGCAGCTCAGAAGGAGTATGACTCATTGATGGAACACAAAACTTGGGAACTAGTAGAACCACCACCTGATAAAAAGATCATAGGAAGTCGCTGGGTGTTCAAGGCAAAGCACAAGGCAGATGGCACAATTGAGCGATACAAGGCACGTTTTGTTGCACAAGGTTTCTCGCAAATATTCGGAGAAGATTATTTTCATGTCTTTGCGCCAGTTGTTCGCTGGGAGTCGATTCGCGCCCTGGTCAGCATGGCTGTGCAGTATGGGATGGAGCTGCATCAGATGGACATCGAAACTGCGTTTCTAAATGGAAAACTGGACAAAGAAATATTCATGAAGCAGCCAGATGGTTTTGTTAAACCTGGAGAAGAGAAGCTGGTTTGCAAGCTTAAGCGGTCGCTTTATGGACTTAAACAGTCGTCAAGATGTTGGAATGATGTCCTTCACGAACAACTCTTGCAAATGCAGTTTGTACAATCAGTTGCTGATCCATGCATATATGTTGGAAGAATCAATGGAGAATCTGTTTTTGTTGCGGTCTATGTGGACGACATTATTATCGCTTCACAGAAGACATCCGTCATCAACAAAACAAAGGAACTCTTCAAGAAGAAATTCAAGGTGAAGGATTTGGGTCATCTTCATTACTTCCTTGGTGTACATGTTGAACAGTCAGAGGGTTCTGTATGGCTGGGTCAAGGGAAATATGCCTGTAATGTTCTGGAAAGATTTAATATGGCAAACAGCAAACCTGTAGGGACTCCAATGGAAACTGCAGCCAAACCCACAAAGGCAACGGAGGACGATGAACAGTTTGATACTTTGCTTTACCAATCGGCTATTGGTAGTCTCATGTACCTTGCTCTTGGTACCAGACCTGATCTGGCTCAAGCTGTGAACAAATTGGCACAATTTGCTTCAAATCCAACGCCGGAACACTGGAAGATGGTGAAGCAAGTTTTTCGTTACGTGCAAGGGACAAAAGATCTTGGACTGCTATTCCGACCAGTGGATGATACAAATCTTATCGCATACTCCGATGCTGATTTTGCAGGTGACGTGAATGACCGCAAGTCAACTTCAGGTTATGTGTTGGTAAAGAATGGTGCAGCTATTAGCTGGAAAAGCAAAAAACAATCAATCGTAGCTCAATCCACTGCCGAAGCAGAGTATGTAGCGGTGTATTTTGCCGTGCAGGAGTGCATCTGGATTCGTCGCCTCCTCAACGATCTACTTGAAAAGCAGATTGCTCCAACAACAGTATTTGAAGACAATCAGTCCACAATTAAAATTTCATCGAATCCTACCCATCATCCGCAAATGAAGCATGTTGCTACTAAATTCCATTTTACTCGTGATCACCAAGACAAGGGTGATGTGAAGCTTATTTACTGCGAAACAAAGAAAATGATTGCGGATATATTAACAAAGCCCATTCCCGATAAACAATTTAAGTTACTTCGTGACCAATTTGGACTTGTTGCTGAACATACATTCAAGAGGGAGTATTGAAATGTGACTGTATGTTTTGCCAGCTGTTGCTGTTGTAAGCGCATGCGCGTTGCGTCGCCATGTGCTAGTTTCTCTTGGGTGTGTTTTTCATATCTCTAGAAGTCTTCTTGTTTTGATCATTGGATCGTCTCGTCTTCTGTTTCGCGACTCTCGTGTTATGTTGCGTCCGATATTGATATGGGTTTTCAACAATACATAGATCAATGATATTTCACAAGCATCCATTGGTTTGTATGTCTGTATGTATGATTGTATGCATGTTTTGTTTGTTTTGCTTGTTTATTTGTTTGTTTGTTTGTTCAAAACCCTGCACCTATTACGCATTAGCAAGTATGGGTTTGACTGCCTTGAAGCCAAGATATGTATTGTATATGTTTGGTGGAATTGGCACCTCTAAGTTTCTGTGCTTGCCTTGGCAAATCGTTGTGCTCAAAGGTCAGAAATGGATCAATTTCAGTCTCTTGAGTTATAATATCATGTCGGTAATTGCGAAGAATGCTGTTTAACTCCAACTCCAAAAAATCATATCGGTCAACATATATCATATAGTTCTTGTGACGTCAATGCCTCAGCTGTTCTCAGGTTGGCTAGGTTATTTATGTAGTTTCATTTGAATGCTAAGATGCTGTTGTTTTTCTTTCTAGAACATGCCATTTCACTTGCTGAGGCATCTATTATGACAAAGGCAATGCGGGATAAGCTCGTCAATGTGAAGAACGAAGTTGAAATCCTGCAGAGGGACCCAAACTCACCATTGTATTCCATCAAGTCATTCGACGACTTGAATTTGTAAGCAGTGCAGCACAACAATTGTTGTTTCTTTGTGTATGTGTGCGATCGTCATTAGGGATCGACCAGACTGTCCGGTCCGGTCAGGATCCGGCCGAATTTTTGCCGGTCCGGTACCGGACCAAGTGCTCTTGAAATGTGCCGGATCGGACCAAGCAGGATTTTTAAGAATTCCGTGGCAAAACGCATTACAGAGTGTTGTTTTCAGTTGCCATCAAAACCATTTGCTAAGTGTGAAAGTGAGAGGGCAGTTGCCTATTCAAGCAACGGAGTGAGCTCCTTTAAAATGACCTTAGGAGCCCATTGTATTCGCAACTGCTCTTGGCAAACAGGAAACAAATTAAACATTTCAGGCCCATACAAAGTAAGTGTCTATACAAATACGCATTTATAATTGATCTTGCCCATGTTGCTAAAAGCTTCCTCTTTCTTGTACATGAATCACATTGCAATGTAAACAAACGATGAACTGTCACTTGTAAAGTCATTAGGCTCAAGCTACCGTGCTGAAATATCATTTGCAGCATGTGTGGTTTGTTGTTGTTCTGCACGACGTTCTCTCGCTTCGGTCGCAAGTGGTTGAGTTGTGATTCACAAGTGCTCAGCATGAAATGGCACTTGAAAGATAAGTACAATGCCTGGGTTTTTCGTCGCACATCTTCAGGCATTATTCATAACTGTCTAGACAGAAGGAATTCCATGCGTAATTTACTTAGGAAATCAAATTAAATTGCAGCATCCATACTGCAAACAGTTATAATAATGGAACAGTTTCAACCTTTGTAAATTTTATTTACTGTTGAAACACTTGGTCCGATGCGGGCCCGGCCGGACGCATTTGTAATCCGGTCCGGTCCGGCACCAAAATTGTGGTCCGGTCGACCCCTAATCGTCATAGACCAATAGGTCTGTTGGCGTTGGTTTGAGGATGGGATCTCAACCTCATTATGTGATGTTGTGTGAGCATCAGGGCTGCGACCGCCTGACTTTCAGCGCTGGTGATGCAGGTTACAGATTGTACAGTGATATCACCCCTACACTGCCAATGAATTAATGCAACCCAGTTTTTTGGAAGAGTGTATGGTTTACAACTCATAGGGTTTGTAAAAGGAAGGGTGGGTCATGCTATCAACAGTTGATGGAGCCTTCTAGAACTTTCGGAGTGTGTCAAATAGTGAATTGGAACAGACTCATGCACCGGACTTGCATGTAAGGAGCAATAGCAAACTGCAAAAACCTATCGAAACTGTTGCATTGAAAATCAGTACATGTCGCAGCTTAATCAAGGTTGGGTAAGTTATTTGGCTGACGTAACATGGCTTTGCTTGGTTTGTTATAGAAAAGAATCCCTGTTGAAAGGTATCTACGGAATGGGTTTCAATCGTCCGTCAAAGATTCAAGAGACTGCTCTTCCCATGTTGCTAGCTGATCCGTAAGTATCTGTGTGTTTGCTCTCTAACTGCCTTGGTTTTATTACAACCTGCAAGTAGGGATCCTACTGTTTTTAGTAATTTGGAGGTTAGATTATTCGAAATTTCACGAGTCGACTCGAACCTTTTGAATCTTTTGAGTTTCGTCAGTAGTAAATCGTTTTGAGACAATTCATAAGCAGAAAAGTACAATAAGGTTATGTTCTGTAGGCCTTGGAGCCAACTTATTACAAACAAAATGGAAAAAGGAGGAAGCAGAATGTTGCAATGCGCAAACAGCAAGGTTAATTACCACATCAACCAGTTGAACAAAAACTGTTGATCCATAAACCAGGATTAGATGTTAGCGAAATCTTTAGAATCTCCTACCAAGATTCGGATCACAATGTCAAAAAATCTACATTCAACTTGATTCAAATGATGTTGGTTAGAACAGGATTCTTACCTTGCAAGGGAACTTTCAGGAAGGCTCAATATTATGTTCCTATCACTGCTGGTTTTCAATTTTGCAATTTTATTCTACTTGTGCAGATTTTCACCTTTAAATTAAGACTTTCAGCTAGTTTCTCTCTCCCTTAGTCTCAGACCACAACATGAAAAATAATTAGATTGAAAGAATTGGAACTTTGTTATCCTAGGAAAGCAGTGGGGGAGTGGTTATAGATTGGTCTGTATGAATAGACACTCGGCAATCTGCAGAATGTTCAAGTTGCATATAACATCAAACAATAGTTGTTTCCATGTGATTGTTGTTGGTTAAACTGTGTTAGCTGTCAAATCTGTGAACAATCAATTGCTTTTATAAAGCTAGCGACTGATCACTCTCCCCCAAAAAAATAACGTGTATGAAGAAGCTGATGAGCATTCATTTTTGTTGCATATAAATGTAACCGAATAGGAGACAAGAGATCGCACGTTGTGCTCAACCAATATGAAAACTTTAAATTCAAATCAGTGACATCGGTTTATATATACAAGACTTCCATAATTAGCTGGTGCATCATTAACGAATGAATGGCTACAGGTTAGATGAAAATAGAACGAGAACAAATAATGCAAATAAGAAGAAGAACTAAAGTTACGAACATAGCCTTGTTTTAACACTATAAGAGAACGGGCACGAGGCTCACTGACCAACGACATGCTGTGGGGATGACATCTCACAACAGTCTGATATCTGGAAGATTTATGATGTCAATTAGTTAGCATAATATTAGACAGAAGATGTTCCTGATGTAAGCTTGGCCTTTCAGTTGCTTACAAGCTTGTATTTCGCTTTACACCTGAGTCAATGTGTCGTTTTTAGGCCAACCAACATGATTGCTCAGTCGCAAAGTGGAACTGGAAAGACAGCAGCTTTCGTGCTGGCAATGTTGTCGAAAGTCGACGTCACTCAGAAATACCCCCAGGTATTGATCACAGCAAATAACTTGTACACTTACGTGGGATAGCTTTATTTTCCAAGCTTATATTATATATCACCTTGTGTTGCAGATTAACCATAATAAGATGATGTCCAACCTATTGATGTATTATTGTCTCTGTTATCGCATTTTTGTATACACATTGATATTGTAAAATTGTCCTCAATCACTCCTGTACATAGCGGTATAATATTGTGCTCAGTTCCTTTCTTCGCTGATGCTCCCGAGCCTCACATCTCATGCCTGTCCCCTATCATGCCGCTCGAAGGCCTCGATACTGGTACATCTATGTGTGTTTAGGATATAAGATTGCACTCTTGACAGTCACTCCGCCTGACCGTGTCTTGATCACCTTCTGTGTAAGACAACTGAGTGTTTTCAACGCTTATTTAAACACAATCAATGGTAATGTTCTAGGCGAGAGTACGTGTATGTTACTGTTTAACCACAGTTGCATGGCAACATCATATAAAGCAAACTGCCCCGCTTGTAAGTTGAGCCTTGCATTTCAATAAAAGTGCCAAAATTCCATTTGCTTATACAAAACTCTTCAGCCCAATATAATGCCACTTGCTTATACTTGACTATACAGTCGACTCCTTACAGTCCCACCTTAGGGATCACTTCAGAAATGCGACTGTTAGCACAATGAAGCTGTGAATTGAGCTCCAAAACTTCGCCAAAAAAGGACAGGAAACCTAGAATGTGTGAATTGTAAGCGTAATCAACTGTGTGCTAGTGAATATCAAAACTTTTTTGTGATTTTAACTCCTATTGTTCTTTTTCTGTTCAGGCATTGTGTTTATCACCGACATATGAGCTAGCAAAGCAGACGGGATCTGTCATAGAAAAGATGGGGAAGTTTATGACTGATGCGGGACTGAGAATAGCTCATGCCGTGCGAGGCAACAGAGGTAGATGATTCAGATGCTTCCTCTACTCTTGCTGCTTAGATTTAGTCAATGCACTAGTTAGTCAGGTGATGAAGAAGCTGCTTAGGTGATTTCAACCAGACGAATGTTGTGGTCTCGTTGTTTAATTTAGACGATACAGTCAAAACTGTATTAGCGGTAGAGCTGGGTCGATTGTAGATTTTAAACTATCGATTAATCGACCCAAACAATCGATAAACTATCGATTAATCGGACCATACAGAGGCCTTTTGTTCCTTGTCTTATTGTCATAGTTTGCCTTTGTAAAGTCATGGTGATTATCTTCTGGTTCGGTGATCTCTTTGTTTCATGCACTTGTGTCTGCTCTTTAATGAGCGCGAAGATAATTGTTAACTGAATGATGGTGTCTAGTTCTTTGAAAGACATCAATAGAAGCACATCTTTTGTGATATAGATGAAACGATGGTTGAACAGGACAATCGATTGCCAAAAAACAATCGATTAATCGATTAATCAATGCATCGGACCCAGCTCTAATTAGCGGCCACCTCTATAGAGCAGCCACCTGTGTAAGTGTGTATAAAAGCCACTCTTCATAACCCCAAAATCACACTTTCTATAGAAATCAACCTGGGCAGAAAGGCCACCTATCTATAAAGGTCATTTTCCTCAGGTTCCAAAGGTGACCGTTATAGACAGGTTCCATCGTAGTGTGGTGAGGGATTCAAATGTGAATGATTTGTTTCTATGTTAGTTTGCTGGTTTGTTTGTTTCTATCTAATAAACACAGTTCTATCATTCATGATTAGTTGATTACCAATAATACATAACAGCATGAATACACTACATGCATATATATATATATTGTGTGCAAGTAACTCCAGTTTTCACTCTTGCTTGAAGTTCAGTCCATTAGTTAGTCATACAGTATAACTCGGTTAATATCACCTCGGATATTGTCACATCTCGGTTATTATCACGGATTTCCAAATAATTTTTATGTTTACACTCGCTTATTGTCACGCTTTTCGTGATTTGTTGCCTTGCTTGAATTTATAGGTGCCATAATTGTTGTGAAAGGAAAACTTGATGAAGTGTTTTTCATTGTGTTTGCCTCATTGAGCGTGACAAATCAAAGAAAATGAGTCTTGTGTTGCTAAAATCTCTACGTAATAGCTCTGTTTGATGTTGATACAGAGTTTGCTGTTCTATGGCCCGCTTTTTGCTATTGTTTAAGCCGTTCCTGCAAAATTAAAGGTCTGAGTATGAGACTCGGTTATTGTCACGACTCGGATAATATCACGTTTTACAATTTGCCTGAGGGTGTGATATTAACCGAGTTACAATGTACTTTTAAAAATGCCGGACATCAAGACTCGTAGCATGATTTCATGGACTGTTGTATTTCTTTTATAGTTTCTCGTGGAACTCAACTGGAGGAACAGATAATTATAGGTACACCTGGGACTGTCCTTGATTGGCTCGTTCGCTTTCGTGTCTTTGACCCAAAGAAGATTGTCGTGTTTGTCCTTGACGAAGCGGATGTCATGATCTCGACGCAAGGGCATCAAGACCAGTCGCTTCGTATCAAAAAGTAAGAAAGGCATATGAGGTTGCTGTTTATTAAACCAAATCTATGGGTTTTTTTTTTCAAGATTCACCCTACATTCTTGTATAGTACAGTGCAACCTGTCTATAATGGTCATCGTTGGGACTTAAGGAAAATGACCTTTATAGATAGATGGCCTTTCTGTCCAGCTTGATTTCTGTAGAAAGTGTCATTTTGGGGTTATTAAGAGTGATCTTTATGCAGAGGTGGCTGCTCTATAGATAGAGGTGGCCGCTAGTACAGGTTTGACTTTGAAGTGCGATTGGGCATGTCTTATATCCAATTTGATTGATTATTGTAAATCTTTTCCAGACAACTTGTCGACTCGATTCAGATGATGTTGTTCTCAGCAACGTACGATGAGCAAGTGATGCGCTTTGCAAGTCGTATCATTCGCGATCCGATCATTATCAAATTGAAGCGCGAGGAAGAAAGTTTGGACAATATCAAACAGTTTTACGTGAAATGTGAGAATCGAGAGAGGAAATACGAAGCGCTGGCCAACCTCTATGGGATTTTGACTATAGGACAATCAATGGTCTTCTGTCATGTGAGTGTGTCAAGTTTGTTGCGTTGATCCCGGTAACATTTTGAAAGTCGACTTTTTTTGAACCACCCTATGGAACATACACACACTAATATTATAATATAGTTGCAAAAGAATGTACTATTTAATGGGGATTAATACATGTAATTATAATTGTATTTGTTTAAAATAATTAATACAATAAATAAGCTAAAAATGCTGATTCAAGACTTATCTTTTTAATCAGCATTTTTAGCTTATTTATTGTATTAATTATTTTAAACTCTAGTTCATTCCGGTTGTAATTAGCTCAATGTTGTATTATGGTTCGGAGCTTGCTCGTTACTTGTTATTTTACCATTGTAAAGCGCTTTTGATCTGTTGTTGTAAAAAGCGCTATAGAAAAAATAAATCGTTATCATTATTGTTGCACATGACAGAAAGTGATCATTTAAACTTTTCCAGTATATTTTTCACGGAAAAACAACTTTTCACTGTGTTTACACTGTGTTTACACTTACAATTGCTGTTAAACTCCATCACCATGGTTATCCCTCCCAGTATAATAAGTAATTTTGGCCTTGGTGCTTGGTTGGTGTCGTATCACATAAACGACGAGGGACTGTGTGTAATGACACGTTGCGTACTGTCCATTCAGGAGCATCATCATATTGATTGACAGGAGAACGGTAACAAGAGGAAAAGCAAATAACCTCTTACAGAATACTTCATTGAAACGAAATACAGAAACGAGACTAAAAGGTTCATTCATTACTATTAGGGATACGAGGCTAACACGAATATGAGGTGGGAGGTTTTATTACGTAATGCGACAGTTGGTGGGAGGGCCATTGACTGCTATGCATTGCTGCTGCTGCGGGTATTGCTGCTGCTAATGTTGCTGCTGTTTGCTAACCTGTCACACTCCCCCAACCAAACATCAGCAACACTGATAAACAGTGGAGTAACAAGCCTATTAATATACTAAAGCACATGATATTGTCAAGAGATTACATTACTAAGAGGAGGGCGCGTGGGAATCGATTAGCAAGACGATTGGCTAGTGGATGAGGGTATCGCGAGCGAACAGCAATGACTAGCATGGAGTCAGGCCGAAGCTGGAATGGGAGTGCCATGTGGAATTTGCTCCAGATATGCGCACATCTCTTCTGACATACAATCTGTAATTATCAGTGGTCCCTGAGACTAGGGCCAAAGCTCCCTTTCTCAAATACTGCCGCACAAATCGTGTGAGTTTAACTTTGCTTAAATTTCATATAACCACATTAAATGTAGCTGACTGGTTTTGTTTTCTACGGTGCTTAAATTGTCCTTCGAATGAGCCTCGAGGGTACTAACTGTGACAAATTTCATCCGAAACTTAACGTTCGTCATCTTACTTTTGAAATTAAAATTATTGTTGTATTTTAAAGTTACGCTTTAGTCTTGTGTGTTTTATTTTCAGACTCGCAGTTCGGCGTCCTGGTTGAGCGGCAAAATGATTAAAGATGGTCACGCCGTGGCATTGTTAACCGGGGAGCTGGAAATAGAGAACAGATTAGAGGTCTTGAATCGATTTCGAGATGGCAGAGAAAAAGTTCTCATCACAACCAACGTTTGTGCCAGAGGAATTGATGTCGAGCAAGTCACTATTGTCATAAATTACGATTTGCCCATCGACCAAGAAGGAAGGCCCGATTACGAAACGTACTTGCATCGGATTGGTCGAACTGGACGGTTTGGAAAATCAGGACTCGCTGTTAATTTCATCGACGGTCACAAATCAATGCAAATGATGGAAGAAATTCAAAAACATTTCCAGAAGAGAATTGAACTTCTGAGGACTGATGACTTTGATGATATGGAGAAACTAGAAAACTTATAAGAAAGAGACAATCACTACCAACTGTTAGCTGCCTGTCTTATTGGTAAAAGCTTTATTTCTTTGTTTAGATTTTTACAAAACACGCGATAATTGGTTGAATTTATTGTGGCTAGGTTGACACTGCTGCATGAGAATATGAAAGCAGACGAGCAAATACGATAGTAATCACCTTTAATCTCATGCCACACGTTATTGGGGCGTTTCTGAGGAATATATTCAAGAAACCCTACGTTGGTTTGTTAATGCTTGCGCTACAGTCAAGGAAGAGCAGCCACCTGTGTATAAAGGCCACTCTTCATAACCACAAAATGACACTTTCTATAGAAGTCAATCTGGACAAAAAGGCCATCAGTCTAGAAAGGTCATTTTTCTCAGTTCCCAGTGGTGACCGTTATAAACAGGTTTCATTGTGTAGTATTATAAAGAAACAGATGGCAAACTTCAGGAAACCGCGATGCTTATAAAGTCGACGTGTCTGCATTCGTTCATCGTTGAGTCGTAGTGACATAGTTTCGTATTTTGCTTTTGCGAATTGCGATTGATATTTGCAAATGCCTTCGCAAGGAAGAGAGACTGTTGGAACCCTGAAGAGGCAGACACTGTGCGTTGATTAACGATTTGAAGACGCGTACAGTGAAACATGTCTAAAATGATCACATTTAGGACCCAAGGAAATTGACCTTAATAGACAGGCGACCTTTCTGTTCAGGTTGATTTCTATAGAACGAAGTGTCGTTTGGAGGTTATGAAAAGTGGCCTTTATGCACAGGTGGCTGCTCTACAGAGATGGCCGCTAATACCGGTTTGACTGTATCCCCCCTTTAGCGCGACTATCGTAGATCGGTTATTGCAACTTTATAACTCAAGGGAACGTGGGGCTTTCTTTGCTCAACCCTGTCGTGGCAGTTGGGCGAGTCACTAACAGAGCGGCACCGGACGATATTACAGAAATGAGGCATAACTTTATAAGGATAATAGTATCAAGGCAGGCAGAATCTGCATCATTTTTCAATAAATGAATACAGATCTCTCTGCAGCAAGAAAAAATCAGTTTATTATTTTACTACTTGAGCACGTTTTGCTTTCTGTCTCCCCAGAGCTGTAAGTAATTGATTACCGATAATAGTTACTTTTGTGGTAATTTCTAGGTGTAATCAATTACTTTATCGGCAAAGTAATTTCAAAAGTAATAGTTACTTTTTCTGGTAATGAATTACTTCTGGGTGGAATCTAGATTACAGATTACTTTTTCTTGTTTTGATACCTACTTTGGACACTGCTAGCAATTTCCCAGCTATTTTGGCAACATTTTTTCACCCAATCAACAGTTCGCTGTCCAACTAATGCTCACTGCATGGCTTCATCTATAGAACTTATGCAGGTTCTCCAGGATTAAGAGAATTATAGATAGGAACATATTGGATGCTTACGTCCTTAATATTTTATGTATGAAAAGTAATTAGTAATCAGTAATTATAATTACTTTTAAATCTCAGTAATTTGTAACGGTAATCAATTACTTTGTGTAGCCAGTAACTATAATAGTAATCAATTAACTATCTGAGCTGAGTAATTGTAATTGATTATTCAAATGGCAGTAATTTTACAGCTCTGTGTCTCCCACTGTATTAGTATATGAGCATAATCACAGGAACAAAATATTCCACACTAGCTTTGCTACTTTCTTTGCCATAAAACTAAAACACAGCCAGCACGTTTAAAGACTCTCGTCAGTAAGAACGCTGGGGAAAGGTGAACGCATTTACTTCCATCAAAAACGGCGTTAGGCGTAATTATGCTCATTCGCAATATTTTGAGATACGACGAAAAATGATTTACAATGTCAAATGTGCAGGACTGTTATAGGTAAACATACATTTTGATTTACTTGAAGTACAATGCACCTAATTCTTCGAACCCAATTTTAACACAGAAAAAACCACCCAATTGTAAGGTACTGAACGAGAACACGTAGGTATCAGTCGGCTAGACAGTTTATTCAGTGTCAGCAATAAACAACAAGAAGATGACCGAAGTCGTTTATTGGTCAACACACTCTGACGAGCCGTAACAACATGCATACGTGAAACGTGAATATCCTTACGCACGTCATGCACGTGCGCTAACAATAATACACAACACCAATGCCCTCCAAAAACTTCCCTGATAATGGAAAAGAGTATCTAGAAGATCAGGAAGTTTGTTTGAAAACCACTGTTGCCAAGTCAGTATGACCTTTTTAGCGGAGATAGAAACTCACAGGTTCTCTCGGCGGGCAAATATCAAAGATCTTATTAGAAACTTTGGAGAAGCATATAACTATGTGGAATGTGTCCATAATGCTGTTTTTGAACAGGAGTCGCAGCTATGAATGGGAGTAAGATACGATTAATTTCTTTACAAATAATCACATTAGGTATGGTTATAATAACGTGTGTCAAAATTCCAGGTACTCTAGTACTCCAAAGCTAACGAAATCACTTGGTTGAAATACCAGAGCTTGAATGCCACTACGAATTGACTTCCAAGTAGGAGCTTTGTGTTACCACTGACTTGCTCAGAACACAAGAACAAGGCAAAAGACATAGAATGCGTAGAGCTAACAACAGGAAGAATATTTACACAAAATAACATAAAACATACATAAAGATCCTAAAACATGTCCAAAGACACATGGACAAGGACAAATACGAGAACAAGAGAACAAGGTAGTGAGCAAGTGGCGAATTAACTAAACCCACAAACTTATAATATCAAAACTAAAGGAATGGAAACTAGTGTCCACCAATCAGCGATTGACAACGTGTATGGCAAACTACTGGTCTG
This sequence comes from Calvadosia cruxmelitensis, assembly GCA_900245855.1. Classification (NCBI taxonomy): domain Eukaryota; kingdom Metazoa; phylum Cnidaria; class Staurozoa; order Stauromedusae; family Kishinouyeidae; genus Calvadosia; species Calvadosia cruxmelitensis. Next base: position 22,859 of record OFHS01000128.1, on the reverse strand, counting down.
AAACGCCAACTGAAAATATGGGTCTCTGGAAACGTTGCGACACAAATGCTTGCAAAGCATGGGATAAAACCACTGCTAGCATACTGAATATCGAAGGTAAGACAACGATGAAGCAGAATTTACCTTTTACATCGCAGTTATAATAGTATTTTCTGATCTCTGACAGTAAAGAATTTATGCACATTTTGAAACTCCAGCTAGGCTTTCAACCTAGCATAGACACATTCCAAAGGGTTTTGAATGATATGAGACATCGAATTTCTTGCTCTCAACCTGGTGTACAGTCACTCGTCGAAATTGAATAGTATTTCAACTACTTTGCACGATTGATAGGCTGCGCATAAAGTAAAGTAAAGTAACTTAATCATGGATAGGTGGTGGCTGATGTATCAAACAAAGTTATGAACATCCAATAATATAGTTTTGACATAATAAAGTGTATACCATAAACAAATAATTACCAATTTTAATTGACTCGGTATTCTTTGTACTGTAAGACAGGGTAGCCTGGGAACGAGTATATGCTGTACAGCCATAATAGTTGATCACAGCCTGGCAACACTTTATTTGATAAAACCAGCCTTTTAATGAAGTAAACTACAGCTGTCCTAAGGCCTGGGTCAAACAGACGCATTTTGCTCTCTCCAATCCCACTGCAGCCAGAAATTTGAGATAGGAGCGTGTTAAGAGCGCCGTTTGACTCAAATAGGAGCGACTCTTTCAAATAGGGGCGTCAAGTCGAATAGGATCGGCTTTGAAACGCGCTCCTATCCGAATGCGAGCAGCTCCGATTGCAACAAGTTTAAATCGAATTAATCAAAGAAATTTTACATTTTAGTTGCGCTGACGATTTGCAGAGTTGCCATGGTATCAGCCTCCCTTCTCCAAGCAGTCAGTCTCGTACTAACCATAAGCAAAGCATTCAACATCGTAGCACGAGCGGTTACAAAGATTGTAGTGATGCTGCAGTTCGCTTCAAGTAAGCTTAACAAAAGAATGTTTTACTTAGTCCAAAAGAGCTCTTACTTTGCTGACAGTCTTCTCCCTACAATATTCTGCACTAGGTACTGTACTGGCAATCGTTGTTTTGATAGATCAAACGAGCTCAAATATGTCTATCTGTTTAAAGCAAATGAGAGCAACATGATGATAATTATGATAATTATATGTATTAATTATGACAATTATGATTATTATTATAGATATTAATTATAGTAGTTATGATAATTATTATCTGTATTAATTATGATGATTATGATATGCATTAATTATAATAATTATGATACATTGATGATAATAATGTGTTTAATTTCTGATAGGTTTCCTTGTTGCAACAGCTTTGGTTGAGTGGCTCTTCGTGATATTATCAGAGATCTACAGCGGTTGGGCGATTGTTGTTGGTTGGGCTTACGTTGCTAGCAACATCTCAGCAACTGCTTTTGTGTGGACATCAGATCCTGCGGGCTCGTTCTTAGCTGCGAAAACGGAGATTTTGTAATGAGCTCACTTGTCTTTCATAACACTATAACAATTTATAACAATTCGCCTTGACAAGAAAATTTATAGTGCTGCAGACCAACGAACATACACAATTCATGATAATATACTGCAATTGTTTGTTGTTTGTTTGTTTGTTTGTTTGTGTATTTGATCATATCAGTCATAAATTATAAGGTACCATTATACATCAATAATACATAGATAGTTAAATTGATAGATATGACAGCGTCATTCTGTAAGCAAATTGCTTGTTTGTTTAGAAGACCCTTGTTTACATGTACATAACAGTAAACAGTAATTAAAGGAAAGGTAATATTCACAAACCTATAACGACTCTCGCATAGAATTATCATGGCAAAATATCTGCCTGCGAGCAGAAAGGCTGCGTGGACTTTTACTTCCCAGTGAAAATAGAAGCCGGCTTAGATTCAGGTGTAGAACCTCGTTTATAACATGACATTTTCGATTCTCGCAATCTGATTGGCTAAGAGCCGTGTTTGGAAATTCGACTGAAAACCGGTTTTAAAAATCCGCGAGATGCATTTATTCATGATTCAGAATGGTGCAAAACGTAAACATTACAGACATTACCCGAAGCTTACACGCTTGGCATTAACGAGCAGTATGCTAGACATTGGCACTCCCGAAATGTGTTTCCAGCATACCTCTACGGAGGAAATTAACAAACTGCTTGAAAGTGTCGACTCTAAAAGTTTTGACTTGTCGCAAACTGTCTTATTTGTTGCCTACCGGCTGCTGCTGCGTGCAAGGCACGTGATTCGAGTCACATGATTACATGCTTCTCCCTTACTGGCCATTTTGACGAGTAATGCATGCTTGACACGTGATATTTTTCCCACGGGAGTTGCTACTAATGTCTGATTGGTCGCATTGGTAGTCTAACCGAAATTTGATCATTCTTGGGAGAACGAAAGGCTCGTGTTTTCTTACGCTGTGCTCGTGTTCTCCCAAAGTCACTCGTGTTTGGAAATCCAATCCAAACATAGAAATCCATGTGGTAAATCCTTATTCTTGTAAAATTCTATTGTTTTAAACCATACAGTAGGCTCTTCAGCTCGTTTAGATAATCACGCATCAAGATGAAGCATTTGGAAAATATATATTCAGTCCTATAGGCTTACAAATCAAAGAACAGTCTACTCACACCCCAAAAAATTACCTCGTGGAAAATCAATAAGCTAAGCTTTCACGTCTGCGCACTCCGTGAGTCGTCCATATCGTAATAAGAGGACTGGTGCGAGGTTGTGATTGGTTGCGGCAAGCATTAGAATTGTGGCGCGAAACCGTAGCCACGGTTACAATGACAACATCTCAAGAGCAGACTCAAGAGCAGACTCATGGGACGATAAACAGGTGAAAATCGCAATGAAGCTACCAGCTGCAAATTAATCAATACTCTCTGGTTGTCTCAAGATGAATTTGGCAATCTAAAATCTGGTATTTAGCTGGCTACAAAGATTTCACAAAGTTTGTTTCAAAAAAATTCAAACAAGAAAGCTATAGCAGTAACGGCGCCTTTGAAAGGCGTTTCACTTTCGATTATTAAGTTTGACGTTTCAACAGCATTTCAGTTTATCAAGAAGATTATTCACTCGGGCCCTCTAAACGACAAAGATATGAAAAATTATTATTCCCAACAATAAATCTTATGTGCGACTTGAAACTATGGAAAAGAGATGCGTTTTACATTTCTTTATCAGCATCTGCGAAGAATGGTCTGTGCCTAACAATTTATAACTGATTTCTACTTTGCGTAAAAGCTCTCTGCGGCGTTGCGATAAATTAGCAATGAAACCTCAAAATAAAATGACAGTATTGTTGGAGCTTGTGTTTTCTGCCTTCTCAATGAAAACACCTGCCAGCAAATACGCAGAGAACTCTTGCACTCGACGACAAATTGTGAAGCAGTTTATCCTGCTTATGAAGCTCGCAATTATGTTGTCGAAAGCTACAATACGAAATTTCTCGAAAGCTCATCGTTTCCTAACGTCAGGAACGATTATTTTTGTTTTGGGAACGTTATTATGGATTATTTCAATTTCAACCAAGCATTGGCATGTTAGACAAGGCAGACATCATGGCATTTTCCGAGCATGCGACGAGAGAGGTTGTTTTGACATTGTTGACACAGGTAGGCGATATGTTTGAGCACAACATTATTGTTGCAAGATTACGCAAAGATAGTCAAAAGGTGTAATGAAGCGTCCAACTGAATATTCAAGGAAATCCCAACCATGGTACCTGATGCAGAAATTTCTTTCAGGGAACGGATTTTTAAATGATGGTATAATTTTTTGCCATTGCGACCATTTTGAAATTATTATCTGCAAGTGCGCCTTTAAATTAAAAAAATTGGAGAATTTTGCTCAGTGGATAACAAAATAACAATTTTTTTCGGCTGAATCGAAAATTATATGAAGCAGTCTCATCGAAAATCAACGAAGTTCTAGGATTACGATTGCAAGGAACAAGGTCTATAATAATGTACATATTTTAAAAAACACATCAAGTTAATAACAACATTTAGGCTGAAAATCGCTCAAATTCAAGAATAATACAATATAAAAACAACTCGAGGCTCGGTCAGCTGCAAACCAATAGTATACAGTACACGCGGGAAAAAAACTCCTAGTCGAGTAATATTTGATGATTTTTTCCAAATATCCATATGCAAACAATTATAATCATTAATTATTATAACTGTAATAATTATCATGAATTATAATCTATTATTACAATCAATGGTTTCATTTGATAGAACGTTGAATCAATATTTATTTTCAACATTTTCGTTTCAGATAGCGTGCTTCCCGTTCAAGCATTGGCTATCCTATCTGTGATTTTCTCCATCACAGTTACTGCTTTGGGGTTTTTTCAAAGCATCAAGAAAAGAGATTTAACAAATGCTGTGCTGATACTGGCCATCGTTGCAGGTAATTAAATAATTAACTAGCAATAAATTAATAATAGAAAACGGTCATCTGTCTCTTCCTCTAGTAATGTATTCACCGTAAACTACGCCATAGATCTACCGTAGTGTCTGCAGTAGCAAAGATGAACATAACTTGTCATACATCGAACGATTGCAAGCCCTCGATTTAGAATCTCTGGAGTTGCGGCGCATTAAGCGTGATCTGTGCATGTTATATAAAATTACTCATAATTTAGTAGACTTAAACATTGATTTGTTTTATGCATATGATCTTACTAAGTATTCTATGCGCGGAAACTCCATGAAGTTTAAGCTATACTCCCTCTCTAAATTAACGTCTGTCCAGCATCAATTTGTGAACGGAGCTATTCCTTGGTGGAACTGACTATACAGGAGGCATCTGTGACGGCAACATAAATTCAAAAGTTCAAGCAAAGTTTAGAACTGATAGACCGAAGTCAAAATGTCTTGTATACTAGTAGCTCGTGTATAGTCTTGTCTATAGAATTTGTACTTCTGGCTTTATGTACAGTAAGTGAAAGTTATTCTTCCCATTATTTGCCAGTCATGATTTTTGACAAATAAACATACATACATACATACATACACAGATCGCAGTCAGACGCGGCGCGGCTGATAAAGTAACACCAAAGAAATCAACATCAATCCATCAAAATACAATACAATTTTCAGAATTTAGCATTTTCTATTAGCCATAGCCTTATTTTCTACCATAGCGTTTTTCTTATAATTATATGTTTTATTTCTATTTTTGCGTAAAAGCTCTCTGCAGCGAATCAACATTATTATAACATACATTTCAAATTTCCTAGAAATTGATAAAAGCAGTCCTATTGCATCATGGGATTCAATTAATGAATTGGTTCAAAGTAAACTGTCCCTGTTTCGTCACACCATCGAGCCGGTGCTTCTATACGGTAGTGAATCCTGGACATTGTCAGAGTCTACCCACGCTCCCCAACCTCTGCATGACTGCCTTTGGTGGCAACCGTCGTCTATGTTTCGTCGTGGTCATGGTCAATCGTTTTCGTATCGTGATTTGTTAAACCTAGATTTCTCGTTGTACATTAAGTCTGATGTATGTAACTGTAAATTGTGGAATTCCGTGTGCAATTGTGTCACGAAGAAAAAGAGTAACGGGTTGTTCTCATAACAACACCGTTTCATCATCATCATAACTCGGACTACTCTATCACTCTCTTTAAAATCCAATGATTTTGCAGTTTTTTTACGTTATCCCATTTGATGCAAACTCGGTTATTGGTATGCCTCGTAGATTTCTGAAAAGGCGTGATGAAGCCAGGAAATTCATTCGTTTAAAATTCATTCGAGCATACTCTTTCTTATGACGGTTGATTTCAAGGATTGTTCTTGGCTGTCAAAAATCATAGATTTCAGCTCAAAATCACGTGACCGTAGTCGCTTTAATCCCAAAATGCACCAGGAGTGTACTGTTTAAATTATAGGACAGAATTTGTACCTACGGACATCAAAAATGCCCCAAATCGTTGCACATGTAATATAATGTACTTTGCAAAGTAAACCGGTTTGAAAGAGGATTAGTTTAAGCTGAAAAAAACTGTGCGAGCCTGTTTGAGGAAATAAAAAAGAGCGACCACACTGTTTTATTAGCGCATATCCCCTACAATTCTTATAAATTGCAAAACAAGTGTTCTTTTGCTCGAATGGTTAGCTCGATGTCGTATCTTCACACAGTTCAATTTCATTCAAACGTCACCCAATTCACCATATTATTAATAAAATTGTCTAAGTTATATATTTATTTAGGCAATTTATTTTATAATAACAAGAAATATTTTATTTCATATTTTTGGAATTGTGAAATTGGCACTGTTCAATGATGGATGTCAAATTTTTTAAATGTTCTTTCATTTCAGACATTTGTTCCGTCTCCTGCCTTGCTGTTTTCACACAATCAATTAAGCCAGCTAACAGTGACGCTGGTTGGTCGTTTATTCTTGCCTTTGTTGCATTCGCTTGCCAGCTGATTGCAACTGGATTATTTTGGATGCTAAAGTGCGAAGAAATGAGGCGCTGAGAATTAATTCAATTTTCAGAGACCTATCCTTCGTAGAATTGGAATTCTTTCCGGAGCATAAATCATTTGCCAGGAATGACACACATTTGTCACATTCTGAGAAAACTGTAACGCAACTGAGATGTATTTGCGTGACAACGTCGTGGGACAATTCACTTCCACATACACAAACACATATATAATACAGTCACACCTGTACTAGCGGCCACATCTATATGAGCAGCCACCTTTCTATAAAGGCCACTTTGCATAACCCCAAAATGACACTTTTTATAGAAATCAACCTGGACAGAAGGCCACCTGTCTACAATGCCTGTAAATACACCAACACAATTATTAATTAGTCTAATCAATTTGACTGCAAATTATACAAGTGCAACTTTTGCTCACATGGAAACAATTTTGTATATGTTCTAGGATTTCTGAGGGAAAAATTTCCTTGAACAATATCGGATAAATGAAAATTCGGATACGTGAAAAAGAAATTGTTAATGGGTAAAATAATGTGTATACTGTATAGTGTATTATATTGCAATGCAATAATTGATCTGTAATAATTAATACTTGCCATAAATATTAATTATAATAATTATTACTAATTATAAAAATTATAATTTTCGTAATAATAATCTGATACATCTTTGATATGTTGCATTACAATGATATGCCTCATTCGCGCAATAATACATGATTTAATTTTCACTCATGCAGCCTTCTCGCACACTACAGCACAGATAAACCTGTCTCAAGCGAACATCTATTCAAAAATGATCTCTTAAGACAGGTGGTTGTTTATTAATAATAAATTCAAAACCTCCTTGCTGTTACTCACAGGACAAGGCATCGTGCATATTAAAACCCTTGTCCTGCTATTGACATGAATACACGTTTTCGAAACAGTTCAAAAGTAGCAACATATAACCAATGACATAGTTTCTCTCTAGCGATCAACAAATCAGCAATCGATAAAGCGACTTCAAGTCTTCATTTAACTAGTTTTATGAGCAGGACAAGCGTTAACTGGTAGCGTCGCTTGTGGGTTGTGATGCACAAGGATCAACTGCGATGCGTGTGGATTGTGGCTGTGTTGTAAACTACCTCATGCAAGAGTAAACTGCTTACGGGGCTTACTGTTGCCTAATTATAACATGGTGAGTTTGGTTAGAGGTCACTTGAGGTACTGACAATGGTCACGTGGATCTGTAGCCGCGGTCGTCATGGCTTGAGCTTAACTCTGCCTAAATGTTATGTAGCCAGCATTACATTGTATTGCTTTAACCTTACAATACATGCTGTTAGATACGGTGCATGTCCAGTAACCGACTGCGAGCAAGCACAAATTTTAGTGGATTTTTGTAAGTAAGTGGATAACAAATCCGCAAAGAAGCTACCCAAAACAAATGGGCACATATCTCCCAGGTACCAAACAGACGCAATAGAAATCATAAATAAGCTAGCATTGTCTTCAAGGCTTCACAGTAAAAGTCTATTGTTGGTATATTTGCATAATTGGTAATTTTACACAGTCATCATAATTGAGTATCTTTACTCTGAACAATACTTAGTTGATGTTGCCCTTTAGAATATCCAGTGTATCAGCAACAACTGCAATTTTGTAAACTTACACTCCATCGCAAAAATACAGCAGAGATGGTTGCAGGTCCACTACGGCAGACGGCATTTTCTACGAATGCTTATGTGATAACATCCGATTTGCAATCGTGCCGACAATGTCACTTTCAGTTCGATTTTGTCCAAAATATTCCATGAATTGTCCATTAGGATCAATTAGGTACATGATAATAGTGTGATCAACCTGAAGGACAGCAAAAAACAGTTAATACTGGCGTGAAATGGAACCGTAGCTGAGATGTCAAGAATGAGTGGCAGGAACATTGTCCCCCCGTTGTATCATGTTCGAATACAAATTACAAACAAGGTCTGTAGATCAAACTGTGTTGCTTCTCTGGTACCATGCTACACAACTGTCATTATTCGATAGGTGCTTTGAAGCATAAAGCTAATTGCTCCAGAAAACTGAGACAAGGGTTGTCTATTTGTACACTGCTTGAATGTTGCCGCCTGTACGGGCCCCCTTGATGTATCAGTAAATGAAGTCAACACTCAACAGTCTATGTAGGTACGACTGTTTGTCTGATTTAAATAAACAGCTGAAAATAAGTCTTACGTTGGCATGGATCCAGTGCCATTTTAAGCGTGGAGAGGGCCTAAAGCACTTTACCCAATGAGGCCTAATTATAACGATTAAATAGCCCGACACTTACTATTGTTAAAATGTTCATCGATTCAAGGGCATTGGCATATCAAAGATGTTGCTTTTGCTCCCAAACAGCAAATTAGGAAAAATTAACTCAGTAGCATTCTTCAGCAGTTGATTGCACATTGCATTAGATCTCAACATACTGTAAATTTGAATCTTTGAAATGGTATTGAGAAGAGCCTATCCAGATTGAAGGCCTAAAACACATGCTTTGAGTGCCCACTTGTTAACACGGCCCTGCATGGATCTACCAAAGCATTTGTTAACCCTTGTCTTGCTGATAAAACTAATTAAAAACAGGGACTTGAAGTCGCTTTATCGATTGCTGATTGGTTGATCATTAGGGACTAACTATCTGATTGGTTATATGTTGCTACTTTTGACTTGTTTTGAAAACGTGTATACACGTCAGTAGCAGGACAAGGGTTAAGATATTTGAGATTTGAAACACAATATATGATTTGAGCCCAGCTGTGACAGTACATGATAACCCACAGATCCACAACACAATGAAATAATGAAGATTCCTCGGGCAGAATGAATGAAGTAGCATTTATCAAAGTTGTTTTCGTATTGTTACTCTTCTATTGTTCACTCACAATGTAGTCTTTGTCTTCGTCTTTCGGTCCCGCGCTGTAATACACTCTGAAAGCCTTTGAGATTCCTTTCACTTGAGCCTCTGTTCCAGTCAAGCCAATCAGTCGTGGATGGAACTCTGGAAGACGAACAACAGATCAACAACTGAGATTGCGTATCTCGGTAACCTTTCAAAAAGTGACATTAACAGGTTTACATTGTACAAATCAACTACTCCATTGGCTAAATAAACAATTATATTCAGGAGCCATTGTTAGAAAAATCTTCAAATTTCTCATTACAGAGGCACGTAACTAGATCGGTCGTGCTGATGGTTTTGAAATAATGTGGCCCAAGAGTAAACCAAAGTGATGAGCACTGCCGTATACGCTCTTGGGGCATGCTATTCTAACATAATTGTAATTGTAAATTGAGTATTTCTAAGCGCCCTAACGAGCAATCCTCCTTAACGGCGCTTTACAAGAGATCTAGAATACACAATATTTAAATGGTATTAAACCAGGTTGCTATGAAACGTTCTGCAAGATCAATATCAGGTTTAGCTAAAAACTACCGTGCCAACAATTTCTAAAATAAGTACAGTTAAAGTAAGGTATAGTTAAATACAAAGATGTTGTTAAAAATAAACGATGCCGAATGATTAAAATGACTAACAATGGTATGCCTGGTTAAAAAGATGCTGTTTGAGTTGATGACGGAAAATACGCAAAGATGGTAATTTACGAATGGAGTCGAGCAAGCTGTTCCACGTAAAGAGGGCTGATATTTGGAATGCACGTTTGGCATATTGATATTTAAACCTAGGAACTACTAGGTAACACTTCTTGTACGAACGTAAGTTTGGTCCTTTATCGTCCCTCGTTGGCATCACACACATATCACTGATGTAGGTAGGTGCCATGCCATTCATGGCCTTGTATGTGAGGACGCACAATTTAAACTGAATGCGTTGTTGAATTGGCAGCCAACATAGGCATAGTCACATAGCCAGGTCTGACAAAATCATCAAACACTTTGCCTTACCTTTCAAATATTCCTTGATGCTTTTCGGATCGTCACGGTATGGGTCAACAGATACAAACAAAGGTTGAATTTTAGGAATTCCTTTCGTTTTATCTGCAACAGAAGCAATTTTGCACAAAACATAAACAAAAACTGCCGCAAGACAATTCACTTCTTATGTCGCCTTTTCAGTAGCAACCTTCTTTTCATAATATACATAAAAGCATCAATCGAAAGCCAATCTATTTTCACATTATTTATCTATTTTCCCAATTAGCTAGAAACAAAATTACTTTTGAATACAATTTTCTTCTTTGAGAGCAAATAGCATTCCATCCATAATATTTCTCTGCATCAGCCACATTTGAACCAGTTCCGTCATACCAGCAACACATTATGCATAGAGTGTATTTTTCTCATTGATGACAAGGTTCTTCTTTCATTGATCTACATCACCCATCTGGTGTACAGTGTAACTCGGTTAATATCACCTCGGATATTATCACGTCTCGGTTATTGTCACGGAAAACGAAATTCCACTTGCTAATCCCTAAGGTTTTCTCTCACTCCACTCGGTTAATATCACCTCGGATATTGTCACATCTCGGTTATTATCACGGATTTCCAAAGGATATTTATGTTTACACTCACTTATTGTCACGCTTTTATGTGATTTGCTGCCTTGCTTGAATTTATAGGCGCCGTAATTGTCGTCAAAGGAAAAGTTGATGAATTGTTTTTCATTGTGTTGCCTCATTGAGCGTGACAAATCAAAGAAAATGTGTCTTGTGTTGCTGAAATCTCTATATAATAGCTCTGTATGATGTTGATACAGAGTTTGCTGTTCTATGGCCCACTTTTTGCTAATGTTTGAACCGGTCCTACAAAACTACAGGTCTGAGTATAAGACTCGGTTATTGTCACGACTTGGATAATATCACGTTTTACAATTCTCATGAGGGTGTGATATTAACCGAGTTACACTGTATTACCTAGTACATCCATACTTCATTCAAGATGAAAACAGTGTTGCATGGAGCTTTGCGTGTGTCTTGTAAAAGAGTTATGTAATTGCAACAAGCGGTACTGATTGCTTTGTGTTTTTAGCGCAAAAGTCAAATCCTACTACAGCGAATTACAATGTGGTGAAAACAAACAGCTCAATGCATAAGTTGAGGTAGTCACTTCAAAGTGATTTTAACAATTAAAACTTCATCTTATACAGGAGGCAACAATGTATTAATTTCAATGCTAAATATTTCAATAGCCTTTTTGTACACCCAAGTGCTGAACTTTTTGACCTGTCTGAATTGTTTAGTTTGAATCTCCTTAACTAAATGTACAACCAAGGTTCGGCCAAGCCAAAATCGAGTGCCTGCTAAATCAATTGCTTGCAAATACAGTCTAACCTGTATTAGAAGCCACCTCTATAGAGCAGCCACCTGTGCATAAAGGTCACTCTTCATAATCGCAAAATGACAGTTTTTATAGATATCAACTTGGACAGAAAAGTCACCTGTCTATAAAGGCCATTTTTCTCAGGTCCCAGAGGTGACCGTTATAAACAGGTTTCATTGTACTGTAATTTTAAACCACAAGTAGAAAATAATTTGGTTCTGAAAACTGATCTAGTGAAGAAGCTGAAAACAAGGCAAGTATCTCACCAAGCGCTTCTATGACATGTCCCATCTTCTCTAGCTGATCAGGGCAAATATCTGGACAATGAGTGAACCCAAAGTACATGAGAACCCATTGCCCGTGGAAATCTTTGTCGCTCGTTGGCTTTCCATTGTGATCGATCAGCTCATAAGGACCTCCAAGCGCGGCCATCCCAACAGCCCGTCTTCTCTCTTTCTCTTTCTCTGAAAACGAAAGCAAGTAAGACAAGTCGAATCGTTCCCTTTAGACAATAAGAAAATTCAACGCTGTGTCTTCCGTCTGCTGTTTGTCATGATTGGTCTCTGTTCTCCGTTTGCACGTCGTATATTGCTCCTGTCGGCTGTTTGCATTGCCAAAGTAAAAAGTCACCGTCTGCAAGTCCTTGGACTTCATTCGTCACTGTGCTGTCCACTCGTCATATCCTGCTCTTTGTCTGCTGTTCGTCATGATTGGTCTTTGTTGCATCGTTTGCATGTCGTATATTGTTCCTGTTTCGTTAGATAAATTCTTATGGACTGTTATTTTACCCGTTTAAAATCCATTTGATGTTAACATGCTACACAGTATGTAACTTTTCCTTGCTTTATGATGCATGTGCCCCATGAAAAAAACCAATTGCTTATAGGTCTCACAATAAATAACGATGATGATCATGATTTCGAATCTTATATACAGCCAAAGAGACACAATGACCAGAAAGTGATCAAGGCAAAAACAAATGTATTATTTTATTTTTTTTAGTCATCTTTTAACTTTTATGCTGCAAGTATATATTTAAATTTCTTGGATTCTTGTAAAACGTGCCATGTTTGGCAACTACTGCATGTTTGTATAACGAGTGAAAATAAATACATTGATTGATTGATTGAGCAAACGCTGTTAGAATATACAAATACTGTGGTTTGATTTAGATAATTTAGTTCGATGAACACGGGATAATAAATGCAGAAGAAATATGACGGGAAAAGAAGACAAGAAATATGACAGCACAGAACACAAAAATTGATGAGCTTGGAACGGGTCAAAAACAAGGTGTATAAAGCCGAGTTCACACGGAGCAATTTGATGCGCGCAACACGGTCCCTGATCACCGACCCACAGGATACATTAAATATTGCGTCCCGCTTGCCGCTCATCATTCACACTGAAGTTCAACTTCCTCTTGGACATTGCGCGCAATGAGCTAAAAAAATCAAACATGTTTGATCCGCGTTTTGTTGCAGTCAATCGCGTGACAGACTCCCGCAACGAACTTAACGAATAGTCATTAACACCTAATGACTTCCTGACCGCCAGCATTGCGTGCATTAAGTTGCTCCGTGTGAACTCGGCTTAACACAAATTTCTAACCGTTCTATTGGTCCTGTTTAGCCGTTGGCTTTGTATTTTATATTCAATTCAACACAAATGAGTCTTGAATGTTTACACTGTGAGCAGATCCAGTTTGCCAACAATCCATTCTCAGAACATTTTGCAGATGAAATCTGATCAATTAGCGAGGTTAGCATAATCAACAACAAAGGAGAATTTGCTTTGGATCAGCCATCACAAAAACATAACACAAATTCTGCCTTGTACAGTTTACCTTTCTCTTTTTCATTCTTGAGATATTTGACGTATGCCAAGACAGCACCACCGGCAACAGCAATGGCTGCTAATGACTTCCACGTCACAGGTCCCTGGCGACTGCTTGGAGGTTTAGATGATGAGGTATTGAGCGTGCACTTGCTCAGGCTAAGCGGCCGACCACATTGAACAAGGCAAGGGTGAGAATGTCTTAGCAATTTCTGAATGAAACCAAAGAAAACATTGAAAGTTGTAAATGACAGAAGGCCTACAGTGAAACATGTAAAATGTAAAACATCTCGTTTTAAGGTAACCCAATAAGTCGCTCCGGCTTGACACTCTACAAAGCAACTTATGGTGGTTCATAAAATGAAAGGCGGTCGTGTACCAAATGGCCGGTATACGACGACGTAACGAAGCTCACTTGGCGGCAGATATATAAGGGAGATTGTTGTGCAGATTAACGAGGGTGCGTCTAGCTCAATGGCAGAGCAGTGGACCGGCAATCCAAAGGTCGTGGGTTTGATTCCCACGTCGCGCCATTTTTACTGTACTTTTCTCAATCTCGGTTTCCAACAATAATTGATAATATGGAAATCTATTCATGCCTTACAAGAATCTGCTTGCCCTTTTTCAATTTGTACGTGGAAAGTTCCAAGGCATATAGAATGTAGTCCTATTGTCTTGAAATGATTTACTACTGATAGGATTAAAAACATTTGGTAGGTTCAAGTCGAATCAAATTGTGAGCTGTTGATTAATCAAACATCTTAATTTTATCTAACAGCATCCGTCCCTACTTGGAAATCTCAACATTTAAAAAACTATTACAACAATTATGTGTATTTGCTTGACAGAGAATCGAACCCAAGATGACAGATTGGCAACCAAACATCCTAGCTGCTAGAGACAACATCGCCACATTAATAGCAGTGAGCTGACATCTATGGTTGCTCTTCTTTTCACTTAAGGTTGTACACAGTCTGCAGAAAAAGGATTTTTTAACTACCGGTAGATTTAAGGTGCAACAGCGTGCTGGTACATATAATTTACTTGTACAATGTACACTACTTGAACAGTTTTTTAAATTTCCTAAACACTGTCGAGTCAAGTTGATGCCTTTATTCCACAAACAATGGGGAAGGAATAATTTGCAACGGGAATACAGCAGAGATCATTAGCTAGCTGACGGACACATATACAAGATTATTTACAGAAGGACTTACAGAGAAATGCTGTGCTACAATTTAGGCTACATATTAAACTCATCAGCCCAAGATAACTTAGATAAGCACGGAGCTGGTGCTTGCTCGGTGGCCGGTGATTAGCACGTGTTATGCGCTGCTATAATGGGAGCCTTTTCAATACCAACCTACCACCAAGCACTGTCCTATATTTAATGTAGGCAGAAAACTAGGAACAAAAACTGTTCTAAGGGTCTATAACACATGCGATAAAAGGGTTACTCCGAGTTCATACGAATTTGCAGGCGAGATAGCAGTGCTACCCAGTAACGAAGTAGTTTTACTTCGTTACTTTACTTAAGTAAAAGAAAAAGTAATATACTGGTAACGAAGTAAAATTTTGGAAAATAATTTTCTAATTACTTTTCTTAATATTTTTTCAGAAAAGTACTTCTTTACTTCGTTACTTTCGATTACTTTCTTTTCGGAAAATGAAGGACGCTGTCCTTTTATTTCTCGAACAACAGATCTCGGATGTTCCAGCTGTGTTTTGACTCGCGGTTTAGACCTAAAAATCACGTGTTATCAGTTGTCTCGGTTGGAAGGAATCACGTGCTTTCCCAACTCTTTAAATGTGAGCACAATTGGCTGCCAGTGACAATTGTTGTTCGCAGTTTGTTGTCGTTTGTGTTACTTGAAATTACTTTACTTTTCTCAGAAAAGTAGTTTTAAATGGCATTACTTTTCTACTTTACTTAAGTAAAATATTTCGAGATTACTTTTCTGGCTACTTAAGTAAAAAGATGAGATTACTTTTTACTTTTAAAAAAGTAAAATTATGCAGTACTTTGGTGAACACTGCGAGATAGTCAGGATTTGGCAGGTCTATAGACAAGAGGATATTTTAGCCTTGATTCATTGACTATCAAAGATATAAACAGGGCTGTAAAGTAGCTAGTTACTTTAGTAACTAGTTACTTGAAAAGTTACTTTTTGGGTAACTTTTGCAAGTAACTAACTACTTTTCACTGAAAGTAACTTTTAACTGTAACTAGATACTATTTTTCAAAGTGACTAGTAACTTTTTAAAGCTACTTAATTGTTTACAATTAGTTTATTTTTGACTTTTTGATTATAGTTGATCTTGGATACTTTCAAGATACAATAAGCTTCCAAGCATTCATGTATGCATGTAAAAATCCATAGCAGAAAGGAAATTGCAATTTTTTGAATTACACTTATAAATTATACTTTCTGTTCATATGCTACTCATCGATGAAAGCAGTGGTGGAAGTAGCTAACTACAAGTAGTTAGCTACTTGTAGCGAACTACTTTTCTTTGTAGTGAAGTAGTTTTTGACTACATTTTTCAAAAAGTAGTTGCAGCTGTAGCGAACTACTTTTTAACAAAAGAAGTGTAGTTTGTAGCGAACTACTTTCTGATTTAGGACAATCAGTTTAGCTACTTTTTCGCATACATTTGCATCTGGATTTTGCGAATTCCGAGACGGTAGCACACTGTTCTCTGAAAACGGCTTGAAAGTTAAGTGGACACTGCTCATTACAACTATTATAATCGACTTGAAAGTAGCATGACATAGCCAGTGATTGAAGTCTTGTTCGCGTAACAAGTCGTATATCTCGCGAATAATAGTAAAAAGCAAAAATTATTGCTTCTGATTGACTTTGTCATAAAATAAAAGTAGTCAGTAGCGAAGTAGTTGGCTACTTTTTGGGGGATGTACAAGTAATTGTAGCTAACTACTTTATTTCTCCTGTAGTTGTAGTTGTAGCGAACTTTATTTCTAGAGAGTAATTGTAATTGTAGCGAACTACAAAAATAAAGTAGTCAATCCACCACTGGATGAAAGTAACTTTGAAAGTAACTGTAACTAGTAACTTTTGCTGACAGGTAACTAATAACTTTTGAAAAGTACTTTTAGAGAATAGTAACTTTGGAGAGTAACTTTTCACTTTCGAAATAAAGTAACTCTAACTTTAACTAGCTACTTTCAAAAGGTAACATTTACAGCCCTGGATATAAATAAAATTTATGTGCCAGATCAAACAAACAAAAACAAGACATTCATCAACCTAACGAGATGTCTACATACAT
The DNA here is from genome assembly GCA_900245855.1 of Calvadosia cruxmelitensis. Classification (NCBI taxonomy): domain Eukaryota; kingdom Metazoa; phylum Cnidaria; class Staurozoa; order Stauromedusae; family Kishinouyeidae; genus Calvadosia; species Calvadosia cruxmelitensis. Next base: position 5,921 of record OFHS01000128.1, on the reverse strand, counting down.
CAAGCCTTGAGAATGAGACACACGTAGGGCCATAGGCCCTATCATTCTATCAGGTCAAGGCTGGGCTGGCTGGCTATCATTCTACTGTCTAATGCACTGACCTTTGGATTTACACCGATAGTTCTACCACCATAATTTCTTGCCACAGACCTAGAAATTTTCAGGAGCGACTCAAACCGGCAGGCATTTGAAAATAAAGCCATATCCGTAACTCTATCGTTGCAATGAACCTCAATACTTTTACAGGAGGTTCTTGCTGCAACTCAACTGCAGAAAGAACTGAGTGGTGACCTCATGTGACTGCCTCATAGTGGCAAAGCGACTATCTGTCATTACGAGGCTGATACGAAGTTCTCTGTTTCTTTTGATACTACGTAGACAATGGCAAATAAAGATTAGTTGTTAATATTACAATATTAGCATTCTTCATAGGAAAGAAACTGTATTCAAGATGCATTATCTATTGGAGTTGTATCCGCTATTTGGAATTTTGGATATCTACTGTATTTAATGCACTGCATCACACCTC
>OFHS01000127.1:36013-60377 GCA_900245855.1 Calvadosia cruxmelitensis | reverse complement strand
TTCTCAAATCCAGAATAATTTTGAGACACACGTTTTTAGATGTTAATGCACCAGAAACTGCCGGTTCCCGATGAAATTTCGAAAAAAAGTTTTTTGTGGACCACCCTAGCGCCTGTGCCTGGCCTTGCATTTACATGCGTTCCACGTATTAGCCAATCACATTCGACTATCAACTTGAAGAATAAATTACCAAACTACAAACAAAGCTGAATCAAACGAGGCTACCTCTTTATGAGGCCAGCGATAACACTAGCATTTCATTCATCAAATATTCTCACAATCAATTGCAGCCGTAAGAAGCTCCCTTGATACCCCCATGGAATGATAATATGTAGGAGGATCTGACCACCTACAGTACAACACTATCTGGTCAATAGCACCAATGTTTAGTAATAGCAGCTCATTGTGAGCCACCTGAACTGAGAGAGAGGAAGAGACAAATGGCACGAATGTCTGTGTGTGTGCATCTCTGTCTGTCTTCCTGTCTGTCTGTATGTTTGTGACCATACAACTCCTTAATTTCTCCATCAAACGCTACACGCTAAATATCAAATTGATCTATGTAGCAAGGGGAGTAACACTATGTTGTTTTACTTTCAATTATTTTCATTTAAGTGACAAGAGATGTATGTATGTGTATGTATATGTATGTATGTTTATTTGACAGCATTATTGACAAGCAAATATTGGGAAGCATGACTTCCACTTACTTACAGCCATTATGAAACGCTTGAACGCAATCAGTAAACAGTACAGTGGTGTTACAAGTTAATGTTATCTAGCGAACACTTAAAAGCTCGGATTGATGTTGTCGTGACAGAGTCCTCTGGTCTGGTAACGAATTCCACCAAAGGATGGCACTGTTCGCAAGTTGTTGTTTAACAGCATCCAATTTGCAAAGTGTCATTGTGAGGGGTCTAAATTTAAGATGATGTCCACGCAGTGAGTACTCTATGTCATGGTACAGACTTGGGCAAAGGGCTCTACTACCTCTACGTATGCGACAATAGAGGGCGTTGATGTTCAAATCAGATCAAGTATATTATTGGCATATGGGCAGGCTGTGTCACCACTTGATGGAGGTGATTTCTGACGACAGCGTCTACGAACAAATCATGGCAACTATCCCCTGTACTGAGAGGCAAGCTCCAGTCAATGGAAGGGTAGTTGGAATCACTAACTAGAAAACATGGAGAGTGCATCCAGAACAATAGTCTATGAATTAAGACAGCCGGGCCATTTGTTTCAAACAATGAAGTAGTTTGAATGCATAGCATTTTTACCCTGTTTGAGCTAGCTTCCCGTAGTAGGATGCAACAAAGGCCCCGTTTACACGATGTCGTTTTGCCTTCGCACAGTTTTGCTTTTCGGACCGGAAAGGCTTTTCGTTTACATGACACGGCATTAAAACGATACGCTCTGCACCGCTTTTGCGGAGTCAATTTGCTCCGCTAGCCGTGGGGTATGAAAATGGAAACAGTACATAGCGGATAGCTTTGTCGTCGTCTAAACAGACCAAAATGGTACGGAATCAAAACGATACCTCGTCTGGAATAATTATTGTTGCTTCTATTTGTTGATGAACAGGATGTCGCGTTACTTTTGCATCATGGTCTGCCGTGTCTGGCTGGGATTTTCTTTCCTGTTAACGACGGCTAGCCACGACATGATAATGGATAGGTAAAAAACAATGTATTCCCTCTTTCTTAGCCATTGCCAATATCACTGAATTGAAAACGCAATAAAAAAACTTCAAAGTTATCCTCCAGGCAAATAATTTATTGCTTTTTACAGTAAAGTGAGAAAGATCAAATCTCACCGATCGGGTGTTGTGAAAACTTTTTTGTAGAAATCAGATTTAGATTTCAGGGCAAAAACAATCACTATGTTTTTTTATTGATTTCGAAACACCTAGCACAATAGGATTAAGAGCACGAGCATCTTTGTGTAAACAGAATGAAAACGCTATGAAAAGCAAAACGATGTCGTGTAAACGAAACGCAAACGGCTTCATTTTCATCCCGGATAGCAGAAATAGAAACGGCACGGAAAGCGAAACGGTATCGTGCAAATGGGGCCAAAGACATGCAACTATAGTTGCTTGCCTGATGGGATCTAAACCCATGATTTTCGACGCACTTAACCCAGTAGCATCCACTGTTGCATTTGACAAAATGAAGTTTCGAACTATTTGGCCTCGTTTGATATGTTTGGCTCCAAAGCAATCTGAAGCGAGGCAGAATTTATATGGCAGCCAGCGATTCTTTTTAATGCTTAACGTGCATAATATGAATGCCGGATATACTTTGTCCAGCAATAATGCTTCTCCTACTGCGTCTATGCCAAATAAAATGATGTCTTCCAAATACAACTGCGCAGTGGATATGTATATACTCAAAAGAATAAGTCGTTTTCTTAAATTCACGGATACCACTTCCATTATTTCTCGATGTTAGTACATGTGCAACAAAATTATAATACGACTGACAATCTAACATGCATGAAAATATACTAAATTAGCTATACGAGCCACAGTCGTCTAATACGAACGGTACATAGTAAAACATAAGTGTGACTAGACCGTTGAGACACCATAGAAAAGGAAGCAGTAGGCAATATATGCATGTTTCATTAGTAATAGATATAATAGCAGAAATTTACGTTATAAGAATTTACGTATCACAGGAAAATATACGATATTGCGAAATATAAACATAATGCTGAATACAGATCGAGTAGTGTGGCCATAAGCCCATAACTTGTATGTATTGTTATCAAGTTCAATGATCATTATCGAGCTGTGATACGACGGAAGGGAACAAATTTTCCTGTGTGAGGACGGTATGGTATACTTTTCTGGTTCATTTCTTGGTTGGCAGCAGCAATTAAGCATGGCTCTTCTTTCTCCTGTAAGATTTTGCATGTGCGTGATTCCTTCTATCTGATTTGCTGATCTTGCTCTTGGTGACCTCCTCTATTGACTTTAACATATTATCGGATTCCTTTGAGATCTTCAGCCATCCATCCGCGGCCTTCATAATAGTATCGTTCCAGAACTTGGTCAGATCCGCTGTCAGACGTTGCTTGTGATCAGCAGCGTAGCCTTGTACGCATGCCCGCAGTGGTCGTACTGAATTTGGTGCATTGCTGTCACTTGATCTGGCAGTTTCTGAACATCTCCTTTTGTCGAATAATGTAACATGACAGTCAAATCGCTTCTGTGCGTCAAATATATTGATAATTCCAGACGAGCACGAAACATCGGAGAAAGCAGTACGTCCTTTTATAAGCTTTTCTACCGCATTCTTTGCAAGGTCATAGTACTTGGCCGTCCTTTCAGTTAGTTTCTTTAGATACCTGACTTCGTTTATTCTGTCTTCTCTTCTCTTTGATACACCTATCATTTCCTCTAAAACCAACATATCAATCACGACGTATTCTCGGAAGACTGGGAGAAGAAGATCAAACGGCATGTCGTCCTCCGTTTCAGGTAAAAATATCGTTGACTTTCTATCAATCGATAGAAACATGCTACGCAAGGCAGTTTTTCTTTCAGCTAACGTTGAGGTGTTAAAGACATCTACATAATTTTCATAGTCACTCAAAATCTGATCCAGTTCGAGTCCCGCATTTTTGAAATGTAAGTGCTGAAAGCGTGCGTCGACCCATGTTTTGAAAGCATCGAATTCCATCTCAATTTCTTTCTTGAACTCTTTCATTCCTTCTCTGCTGCTAACTTCTGCTGCAAATGTAGCCATTGGCCATGTAATCCATCCAGCACCTGGAATCAAATCACCTGACATGCTGGCAAGAAAAGTGAGGCCAATGTTAGTTGCTGAAATGCTCGATTCTGACAATTTGGTGCTGCTTCTTTCGATCTTTGGCTTAAGGATGGCTTCGAATTTATCGTATCTACAGGATTCAGCTTTCTTGCACTCGTATCCTGCAGACACAGATATTCTTCCGAAGCAAATGATAACAAGAGAAACGATTGAAATCAATTGTGTCATGATCCTGAAAATAAATAGTGCATTGCCGTAATATTGCTTGAATTGTTTGATACTGCCTTACCTCCAGTCTATACAAAAGCAAAATACTGTTAGGTTACTGACTTGCTTAGCTTCAATTTAGTGTTTGCAGATGATTAAAAATGAGATGTTTCAGGCTACAGAATAATGGGTTAACATCAAATAGTCAACACTCTCAACAACAACATGTGCATGTTGCTTTTATTAATTCTCCCAATATCAAGCGGGACATATTCTATTTTGCCATAATTAATTGTTAAGATGATGTAGAAGAAAGTATTGTATTGGAGGTGTACAATATGCAGAATCGTTTACATCTTTCGACAGTATGCTTGCCGTTAACCTACCTTTCTGGTTTAACCAGTATCAAAGCAAGGAGAAGATTATTATAGTGTCGACTTCTATATTTTTCCAGAAATGTCTTCAAGGAGTAGGAGATCAGCCTGAAATTCTACATCAGTGCCACACTGCATGAATATTAATGAATAGGGTTGTGTAACTTTCTGAAACGTTTGTTGAGCTGCTAGTAAACAAATACATTATGTGGTTGGCCTTTTGTCAAATACCAGTTGAGTAACCAACTGTGCGTAAGATCACAATATGCCGGTAGTTGTTCTATTTGACTACTTAGCATATCGTAACCGTAATAGAGTCAAGAATAACATATTGCTTGAATAACAGGAAGGCAGTGATTGTACTCTGCAAATACTATAATTTCTTCATATAATATAGTAATAGTCAGAAAATAAAACGTTGCTTGCATGCAAAGAGTAATCTTAAAGAGGTCATTGAGAAAAGCGGAGCACGCGGCAATACGCGTTATTTGCGAGCTGCGTCAAATTAATCAACATGCTTGATATAAAATCATTTGCCTTGCAATATAAAGACGTTCGAAAACTCTAAATCTAGCGAAGGTTTATGTCATATTATAATCAAAATAAACCATGTATAATTTTGCATTGATACAAAATGGCAATTTCAGACAGCAGTGAGATACTGCGGCGCCAACAGTGACATATCTAGAATATCTGTTAAATTTGATCTGTGCTTCGTAAACTTCCACTCGTGCTTTTCCTGCTTACTATTAATTTATGGTTTTTGCTTTCCTTGACTTCTTGTGTTTTCTCCCAACGTCATGCTTCCTTTGTGCTTCTTCCTTCTCGATGACTTTGGAGGCAGCATCTACAATTTCTTTCCACTTTTTTCCTGCTTCCATGATACATTGCTTCCAAACCGTATCTAAATCTTTCCTTAGCTTTTCTCTATATTCGTCTGCATAACCATCAATACAGTCTCTCAGCTCCTGCTTTGATTGTATAGGGTCATCGAGATTGACCAGATCAAAAGCACTTGCTTCTGTCTTGCATTCATGGTTGTCATAAAAAATTTGCTCACAGGAATATTTAATAGAGTGGAAACCAACGACAGTTACTTGCTTGCTGCAAGAAGCATCTTCAAATGTTGTGTGTGTATCTATTACTCTCTTAACTGCTTTGGAAGTGAAGTCATAGTAGATCTGGGTTTTGTCACGCAACTTCTTGCTGTAGTACAATTTACTTTCTGGTAGATCCAGCTTGTCTGCAAGTTTCATAAGCTCCATCATGACCGCCAACGAAATAATAACGTATTGACGAAAGACTGGCAACACAAGATCGTATGGCATTTCGCTGTCATCTTCAGGCATAAAATATAATGATTTCCTGTCGATTCGTTCATATATTGATTGCGCCTTGTCAAATTTCTTTTGTAGTGATGGATTAGGCAACGTTTGATAATTTTTGATGTCAATTGCAAGCTGCTTCAAATGTTTTTTCAGACCTTTGAAATGTAGTGAGTGAAATTTCTGCTCAACCCATGTCTTGAACAAGTTAAATTCCTTTTCGATCTCTTCTAGAAATTGGTTCATCGATTCTGCATTATTCATCTCCGCAAGAAGCGCTGATATGGGCCACGAAATAACACCAATAACTGGGACACTACCTGAAGCGCTTGCGACAAATGTATAAGCAACATTCGATGCAGAGACGCTTGCCCTTGATAGCTTTGTACGACTCTTTTCAATCTTGGGCTCGATCTTAGCTTTGAATTTGCTGTACTCGCACGATGGGGGACGAATGCATTTGAACTCCATCGAGAGGGGTATGTAAGTTAGGTGGAGGAAAATGAGAAGAAAGGCTTTGAAGACGCACTTCATGGTCCTGAAATGAAACCGAACTTTTATCGGACGATAAAATGTATTATCCAATGTAACTAAATGGCCTATAATATGTTTAAGATTCAATCGAGAAACATGTTTGTTATAATGTTATTTTATTCTCTTGAAGCAGCCGATCAAACATTGTAAATGTATATGCTTCTGTTATAACATTGCATTTTACTCTGAACGCAGATCAGCGTCTCTTCTATGGAGTGAATTTGCCGATTAGAGATTTGACATGATACCAAAGAAATTCTTAAATGGAACATTCCTCCACAATTACTCTACACAGTTTTCTAAAACCTCACAATAAGGCTGTAAGTATAATTAACTGGAGTTATTATAAATTTTCAGTAGGAACTTAATATGTATTATATCAATTATCTTCAGCAAGTATGCTTTCGTAGAAAGAGTCATGTGTATTCAAAATGTTCATATCTCCAAGCGTTCACATCGAAAATCTCATAACATTGTACCCTAAATGCATTCACGTCCATGTGCTCGTAAATGATGGAACTTCAGTATCATCTATGTCACCCCACGACTCTCTCGTTGTTAGTATATTGGTAAATATATCTAGGCGTCGCTTTCCATTAGAATTTCTTCATGCAAACGTATCGTAAGTATGCAGTTTACGATTTTAGCTACTTCATATTCCAGATGTATGCCCTTTCGTTTAATAAAAACGCAGCACGTTATGTTGAAATTTCCAGTACTATGAATCTGAAATACAAATGTAAAACTTTAGATTTGAAACGCAGTTATGTTCTCCCTAACAAATTTTAACACTGAGAATTACACTATTACCTAAATCAGATTACTTCATAATACTGTCAAAATTGTAAACTTGTTTCCAGCTTTGAGGCCGCCGTAGAAGCTTGTGGCATTACCCCCTCTGGACTACTATTTGTATTATTTGAGCTAGAATGTACCTCTACTATATAGTCGATGGTCTGCACCCCACTTGAATATTCATGGAGTACCTTCGAGGCTCAGTGCTGTAATAGTAAATTGTTTCAAACTAAGTGATAAACTTCTATGACATCGATTCTTACAAGATTGCTACGATGACTACATAAATTTTAGAATGAGGAAACAAAACTGTAAGATCTTAGCATAGACTTACGTCTCTCTAGGCACTTGCAAATTTAATAAATGTAGGGAAATTAAAGCGATAACACCTTGCCGTTTCCAGTGGTCAACGCAGTCGGGCAAGATGTATCTGACGACGAAGAAGCAAATTCCAGATATGAATAATGAACATCATGTGATGCCTTAAGCATAGTTTGTGACTTTGTGAACAAATGAGGTGCAATTCCCCGTTTCAATATTCCATAAACAATTATTGTTTGAAACCAGATTCAGGGCAATAACAATGTTAGGTCATGCGTACAGTTGCTGAAGATATTCCACCTGTAAAACGCTCGTGGTAGAGGTCAAAGGACGCAATTGTTCAGGAACTCGCAGCAATATAAACAGCTTTAAAATTATCACAAAAACTATCGGTAAAGGCATGGAATTCAGAATTCTTAATTATTACCTCTAAAGTTTCCTCTCATCAGTAACAGCATTTCGTTGGACAACCTTTACATCCATAAGTACTAACTCTTTCGGAAAATAGCAAACATTTCGAAATCAGTCTATAGACCAAGATATAATTATACCTACTCTAAAGTTTGTTATAGGTTCTCGTAAATTGTAAATCTGGTTGGATGGCATTGTGCCAAACCTGTCTATTGATGCGAGCAAGCAAAGCAATATGTTCTATACGAATCCTAAATTCTATTTCTTCCTGTACCTATACATATACAGTACTTTGTGTTCAACGTTTTAACATTTCTTCGTGCTTTTAGTTCATAAGATATCTGTGCATGTGTGCTCTAAATTGCACTACAATTTTCCGGGTAGAACTCAGCAGAATATAACCGCAAGTAACTCAAGATAGGATCAGGAGGCAGTATGCTGCTAACAATTTTTTTTAAACACGTTTCTTCTCAATAATCAGCATAGTTACATCATGCACTTGAATTCGACCTGTGGAGGGTATTCGAATAACGTGTAGAGCATGGCAGGTCTTACTTTTAGTTTACAATGACTCGTGTTCACTCGTGTCAAATTCAATCGACAAGCAGTGAATATATTTACAAACATTGATTTTTGATGAGCCGCGAATCTGTGAATAGCAATACGTCAGTTCCAGCTTGTGCTTTCTGGTTTTTTCCATATCCATTTTCCATGTCGAGCATATTGAAAGTGCATGGATTCTATGCAACGTAATGTAGTACAGGTCAGTATAAATTTCACTGAGGGCAAAGATGATTGGTCTTTTCAGACCACTGCAAGCACTTTGACGCTGTTCTCTTCTCTTCGGGTCATATGTTATACTCTGTCTCACATAAAATTATTAACTGTGAATATTAGAAACTTGAAACCTAAAACTACTTAACACTAGAATATTACAAGTACAGCTTTCCTTGGAAGCAATAGGAAATAATTGAAAGTAATTGCTAAAGTTTTGAAAAGAATCGAGGATTTGTAATCTCTGATCTCAGAAGCAAGTGAGTTTCAGATACTTGGTCCCTTGATGGATACATGGACTTGATATTTTATGACTATCTGAAATTCTCAACTCATCGCAGACTAAACTAGAATTATAATCATAATCAAGTTTTCTGTACCACTGTATACACAGCAAATTCTCAGAAAAACTATTCAAGATTAAAAATTAAGAAGACGTTATTCTCGCAGTGTGTTTTCTTTGTAAGGCCCCCAAATGCCAACGTCAGGTTCTGTCAAGTTTTTTCATGATATACACATTGTACAGTGTATAGGTTGAGAGAAGTTATTTATCTGCGCATTCAAATTTCAAAACACTAAAATCGAAATTGGTTAATCCGATATTTTGGCGACGGATAATAAAATAACGAATTATTCGATACAGAGGCGATAAACAAAATGCTTCATTGTTGACTACCTTCTAGTAAAAATCGAAAGTTCTCATCTGCTTCGTGGATTAATTGGGGTCCATTTCGAAGCCAGATTCTAATTTCGACGTTGGAGATGCATACGTAGCACGAGAGGAACCTTTTGTAATCACTGAACAACAACTTTCCATATGGCTTTGAAAGCTGCAATAATATTAGGACAAGTAATAAAAATAATAGTAATAATAAAATACAATTTGTATACTGTAGCGTATAGTAATTCTGGTTTCCTCCTTGGTCAGTGGTTCGCTAATGCTCCAGACTCAGAGAAGAGACAAATTTATGTGTGTCTTGCTCAATCATTCGAGTCACTGACAACTGACAATATTACTCATGCGAAAGAGGCATTTATAGTGATGTGGGGGAGTGTGAGAATGAGGCTGTGCTACACGGCCACAACAAGCTCTTTAACTATAAATATTCTAAAGCGTTGTGTAAATCAGAACAAGAAAATGTAGTATCAGTACTACTGTACTACATTAGTAGTATCAGTCCTGGGTAAATTAGCCGGATGGCTAATCAGATCCTGGATAAATGATAATGAAGATGATGAGTGGCCATAACGCTTGTAACCGTGACCGAGCCTTCTTCTTCCTCTGATCATCAGTCCATTCACTTTCTCTCCAATTGTTTCGTAATAATCAGACCATCAAATTACATCAATATACAGTAACTTCCCAAATCCGACTTCACACAACTTTGAAATGATCTCTCAAGTATTGTATGTATCTGTATTTGAAGATCAATTCAAACAGAATACACGTATAGAAGGCACAAGTGCACTTACACTACACGGTTATTGATAGGGTTCTATTCTTCTCGATTTGCCTCAATGCACAGGCATGTTGCGATCACTTCATTGCATTATTACACACTATCATGGCTGGATCCAGGGGGTTCCACGGGTGCTATTGCACCCATCAAAGTTTTCCCATCAACATTGCAAAAGGACGCTTATAAAGCAATAAAACACACACCTAGGGCGGTAGCATTCATTCCACTCTGATTGCCCGTAATTCATTGTTTTTACTGACTAGTATCAGTGATCGAATACTCAAATCAGCGTTTATATTTGCTTGGATCGATCAGCGGTGTCCCCTATCTTTGATCCGTGATGCAGGGTGTCGGTGTTGACGTCATTCGCCTTGTTCTTTGCGACTGCAAGCAATTTCTCTATATATAAAAACCTACTCTCTCTTTACCTTGCTTGTCAGAACACCCGTGTGGGTTTTCTGGCAAGCAGAGCCCTGAGCCGACCATTCTGAGTTCTTCTGCGCATGCTTTGGAACCCGTCAACGTGACGTAGGCTGCTCTGGAACCACTCTGGAACCCATGTTGACAATGCTCGAGAAAATCTATCACATTCCATTCTAATAGAGAAAACAATCATCCAAGAGGGTTCCAGCCATCTGATTGGCTCAGGGTGGAACCCGTCTGGAACCCGTTACTTTTATTGAGTTTGCTCTTACCCCCTGGGCTAACCTTGTTCAACTCAGTAGCTTGCTGGATTCTACAAAAATCTAAACGCGTCGGAGGATTTTGTTTGGGCCAGGTTTGGGCCTTGGGCAACAAGAGGACGAGCCTATGATGCGAAGGAGAGAGGAGAGGGAGGAAGTTGACAAGTTGCTGTTGGATTTACTATTTACAATCATAATAATTCGGCACTGCTGCCACAGTGCAACTTCCAGTCCACCATGAGTAATTCACGTGGAGTTTCCGGCTTGCAAGACTCCCAGACGCAGCATAATGGTCGCTCATGCAGAAAATATGGAAGCCGAGTTCTAATTTTCATTTCAAGCCTCTTTGGAAATAGCCGGTCGTGCGAGTAAGCTTGAATTCAAGTGATTTGGTAAATTTCCATGGCTATGCTACTCAGCCTACTTTGATGGTGCTTTTTGTTTGTCCTGTCTTTGCTTTGGTAGTCTGGTATTGTCAAACAGGAATGCAGCGAAGGTAGAGAAGCTTACCAGAAAACCAGAAACGCTCAGTTGTCTTTGATAACGACTCCATATCGCTATAAGGAAAAGCCATCCGCATACTTATTGACACTGATTAACAATTGCTAGGCCGGCGAAGACCATACTATTTCATTTATAGATATTAGTTTTGCCGTCAATTGCTATTTTATCTCAAACTTTATTTGTGAGTTGATATTGTAACAAGATGATGTAATAACTCTCTTCTTAGCTAACTACTAATGAATAAACGGTTCCAATGCTGCCCGCCTCTTCCTGATGGAACTATCGTCACAACACCAGCACGCAAATGGACAGCAACCCATCCGAGCTCTCGGCGAACAACAACAACTAATGAATAACGAGGCGTTTCCTGGTGACATGATATGTAATACTAATCTCTCTGGTTAATACTTTCTATCTAGATACAAGCGGGCAACGATATTTAAACGATAAACAGAAATGAGAACAGTAGAGGTTAATGTTAGGAGGCTAACTGACACGAGAAAGAGGTTACGAATAATTACGTATGCTACAAATATCCAAATTATCTACGAAAGATGGACGCGAATGATGGACGCATACTCCTGATTGCAATGGCGCTTGAAATGAGACGCTTACTAATTGTCTTTCAAGTTTACATACACTGACATCACAATTCTACAGATTCTGTCTCGCTACAAAATTGGAAGCCTCTTTTACATACTATACTGATATATACACTGTCAAACCATGAATAGATGTAAATAACACGTTTCCTTGCTAACCCTCTACGATAACATATTATTGTATATACAGGTTTCTTTTGTGCAAGTCATTCAACTGCACATAATCGAAACACATCTATATCTGATACCTACATCAATTCATCAATCTAATATAAATTCCAGCTAACATGTTCAAAGTACAGCAACATCATTGACACGAATCTAGCAAAAATCCCGAATTTTCTTAGGTTCTGCTCCATCATCTACTGTAAGCTAATGAGTACAATCAATACAATAAAGGCTTGAATAAGTATCCATCCCGATACAAATGAAAGATTTCAGGTATCATGATTTATGTGGGTATTCGCTGATTGTTTTGCCATCATCCGTACAGCAGTATCGGGAGTAGATGGGAGTTTCGAATCATTATTTTGTTCCATCGTTACTTTAACGCAAGGGAAGCAGTACAATAATATGTACTTGGTACTCTTCCTGTAATTCTTCATCAGTGATATACAAATTATAGGATTAACGAAACTATTGGTGAAAACCAGCAGCAAGATAGCGCTCTTGATAATACGAATAGTTACACAGTCTGATCTTTTGATTTCATCATGAGCGTAAGACATGGCCAATGCAGGTGCGTACGTCAGTACGAATAGAAGCAGAATCACAAGAAAGACGCGAGTGACTTTCCGCTGTGTTTCACGGGCCTTTCTCTGTTGAATGTTGTCAGTTGAACTGCCAGGGGACTGCAGAGCTGCCAGTACCTTCCTGTTCTCCTTTAGCACCTTTCTTGAATTGTAAAACGTGAATAGCAGAATTGGAGTAGCAACAGCGACAGCCACGTGAAGGTAGACCCGCATGTATTCCAAGTATCGCACTTCCAGATACAAGAAAGGAATGCTTAGTGAAATGGTCCAGATAAATATTGAAATACAAGCACAACGCTTGAGAGATAGTAACATGCGATGCTTCATTGGGTATTTGATTGCGCAGTATCGGTCCAGGCACAATGCCATCAAGCTCAAAAGACTTGCCGACGCTGACACGAATGTGCCAATATGAATGACAGTGTGGATATCACTGGATGGGTGACTGTCGATCTTCAGTACTGATAGATGGGCCCACGGTGCCATGGCAACGCAACCAGCTAGGAAATCACTGATGGCCAAGTTCACAAGAAAGTAACTGAATGGAACCCTTAGTCTTTTGAATGGATCAATTATGAACGAACTGACAATCAATCCATTTCCTCCTATTGTAAGAAAGCTGAATATGGAGCAGAGTACAATATTTGTGATTGACAACTCGTATGGTGGTAACACGCGACCGCATGTAATACGGGAACCAGATCGACGCTGGAACGGCACGGACGTATTTTTAGCCATAAAACTCATAACGGAGTTTTGCAAACCAATGCAGCACCTATGTGTAAAACAAAAAGTAAGATGTTCCATATAGTAAAGCTCAAGGAACAGTCAATTTTATTGATTAATTTGTAGATAGTTGTAGACACGTTTTATCATATGAAGCATTAATTTTCACTTTATTTATTGTAGATCAGTTTCCAGCATGTGCAATTGAAACAAAAGTGGCATACTGTAATAGGCGCACTTTTGTGGAAATAACACGCCGTGTCATATTCTGATATAACGTCACATAACACAAAATTTCCTGAATCCTGTTACAGCAAAACAACGATAGTAATTAATTGCTGAGTTACGACAAGTATACCCCCAGATTACCACAAGATAAGGTAGCAGTGGGTGATTATGTATAATAAAGCATAATTGATCAAACTTGCCTACATTGAGTTAAATCGGAATTCGACCACATGCACCGTTTAGGTGACCTAATAGGAAGCATAGTTTTGTAAGCTACAATAGCAATCGAATAATATCCCAATATTCCAACTTTCACAATTGCGTCAGCATTTCAGCAAGTATTGATTATCCATGATACGAAATCACTTCTGAAGCTAATATTTTATGCAAAATATCTGTCTCGCTGCTAAATATTGATTTCTATTTTCTATTCCTGTAGCCGCCCCGTTTCATTCTAGATTTTGAGATGAAAGCATTGCGCCTAATAGCCTACAGTACGTGCCTGAAATATTTTGTATTTGAAAACTTCACTGTTGTATTTGAATGACTATACAGTTTTACAGACAGCTTAAATGTTTAGGCCTACCCTGAAAATTTATAGATGTAAATTGTACATAGTATCCTAAATACTCCGCAACAGCAAAATTATTCTCCAAAGTCAGATAAATTGAACAAGTTGCTATTTTAAAGGCAATCAGAATTTATTTTGAATTTATTTTAACGCAGCTAGTCTGGGGAGAAATAAATAGCTGCGTTAAATTACGACGTGGATAAAATCCCGGTAGCCGGGGCTTTGGTCGCGTTGGATAAAGTCCCGGTAGTCGATCGCGCACGCGCAGACAAAGAACAACTTGCGCCAATGAAGCTTTCGCAGTCTGCGTGGTTTGTGAAATGATCATGGCGGCTATTGATGCTGAGAAATCTCTTTGTTGCAGTTTTATCGGGGTTTTTATTCATAACGTCATGACGAGTTTCAGATCGATCAACAAATCTACAGAATAAAACATTCAGTGGATTGGAGTGCATCTATGTATGAGATCTTGTCACATAATCACGGGAATGGCGACGCTGTTCCACAGATCACCTGCGTTTACTCATATGGTATTACGCGTGGTTCACGATCGAATAGCACACTGCCCTAATAACTTTCCCTGCCTTATTTCTGTATTGTTTTTTCCTGTGCCTTCAAACATTTATCACTAAACGCTAACAAGCGAGTCTCCAGGTTGTATAATTTGCAACTCTCAATTTTTGGAAGCCCTTAAAGTTGCACCGCCATATTCAAAGTTTCAAGTGTGCTGGTCTCTGTCTGCGCGTGCGCTATCGACCACCGATCTAGACAGTATCATGGATCATCATCGCACGTAGAACTTATACTATAAAAATAAGAATAAATCCTTTGAACAATTTTAAATTCCATAGTCTGAAAAGGCACTTACAGGCTTTACAGCAGTCAAAATTCAATAACAATAATATTCTGTTGAATCTGTTGAGACAGGTTGATAGCTAGTCTGCGCGCAGACGAACTTTTTCCGTGATATAGACTTTTTTCGGAACTATACTGCATGTCACTGAAAAATGGTTCATCTGCTCGCAGGCAGGCTACTATCCAGATTCTCAAATTCTCCATGGCGATTTCACATTCCTTACTAGTCGCGAATCGATGCGCACCACCGCGCCCCTTTCTTTCTCGCGATCACGCTTGGATAATTCTAAACAGAGAGTTTAGTAATAATTAGAGTTTAACATTTCAAACAGCTAGCAGTGAAAAGTAGAACCTGTTTTCATAGTTTGAGCATTGGAATAATTTTTCACTGTACATGTCATTGTTTTCTACTTTTTGACGGAATAATTGAATTGACTTGAATGGAAATCCTCATTAAGCAACTTTGATTTGCCGTTGACGTTGACTTTAACGTAACGACGTTGCAACGTATATTTCTCTATTAGCGTCTAATAGGGCAGACCATGGTTTAGTACGGTGCAAGAAGTAGTAAATCTCCGGTCAAACCAAAACAAACTGAAAACCACAAGCGACCACTTACCGTAACAATCTAGTCAGTCACAGAAACTCTGTTTCAAAACAAGAACCGAAGCTTGGTTAATAACAAGATTGAAGCTTCGGGTTACTGTCAGCTGTCAGTCTTCGTCTAGCAGTCTCACCAAGCTTACGTTTCAACTGTCTTCCTTCCTTCACGGCGGCTGACCTTGAAAGTGTCTGGCATTTGTCTGGTGTCAAACGAAAGCACCAAGCTGTGCTATTGTTGGCATTCTTCACTGAGAACCGAACGCCGTGGAAAGGCAGCAAGATCACATGACCCCATGCGTCAGAATAATGATTGGCGTCATGCTTGTCGGATTGTATTCTCCCACTGCCTTCAGGTTGAGCAAGAGTGGGTAAATTGATCATTTAGACTGAAAAGCAATAGTACTGTATCAGTACAGCAGCCGATCATGCCAATGCCTTGTTGGTAATGCCTGTGTAATGTAATTGTCCGCCCATATCCTCATCCGTAATTATGTCAGCTTAGTAATCGTCGAGTTTTGATTCACTGCAAGTCACTTCAACGGTGTTGTGGTACCGCAGGAGAAATCTGGTTTTGCAATGCGCGATAATTTTGAGCCACTTGGCACACTGACAAGGCCGCGCAGAACACAAGTGTCATGCCGACAAAAAAGTACGATGCCGAACTAAAATGGAAGTAGCGTGTTATGTTGTAAATGTCGACACAGGAACAAGACGTATGATCACAAGTTGAGCATGCAATCGGGAAGTCAAACGAATGACACTTACAACGCGTCCCGGACTCTCAAGTCTCAGGTAATCATTTTTAGAGCTCAAGGTGGACTAGGAACTAGTGTCCACGCTACCTATCATTACATAACGCGAAGTCGCAACAATGTGACACGAACTACTGTATAGAAATATAGAGGTCATGCCTGGAAGTAGTTGTTTTTCCAAACCAGTGTCACGATTTCGCAGGAGGTAACCCGCTCACACATGAAGTAATGTTGAGCCTTTTGACACTTCATAGTCGTGCCCTGCTTTGCTGGGTCTTTCGCATGGACGCAAAACGCAGGCCAATATTTACTTTACCATTTGAACAGCCGCAATGCACAAGCAACCCTGACGTCCAGTACGCAAATACAGCAGCAGACGTTCACGCTATCTCCACTCTAGTAAGGTAGGCTCGAACGGGAACCAACCATTTAGAACAGGAAAAACAAAATGTGTATTTTTTTGCTTGAAAACAGTCTGTTTTTATGTGGTTTTAGTAGCATTGAAACTGTTAGTCTAAGACATCCAATTACTGGAGAGCAAGCTGGCGGTCTAGAAAAAGCCGTAATTTCTAAAGTGATTTCAATTAAACGTTGAGCAAAATTAGAATTGGTAGAGTTTTTTAACAATTATTGTAAACCTACATCTGGTATATGCTTTGGACATTTTAGGAATGTTAGTTATTTGTAATAGCTGCCTTTTGATATACTGTATGGGGGATTTCTTCCTAATTTGAATTAAATGATCATGGCGAACTGTCCCTGTGAACTCATGAAACTGATGACGCACCGCCTGTTGCGTTCTCTATGGTTATCAAATGACATGAATTGTTTTGCTAATGAAATTCGAAAAATAAAGATGCACACTTTTAATAAGAACCAGTAAAATTTGGCTCAAGCTCAATGTTCTTATTTTGCTAATTATTTCATGACCACAATGCTCTTTGCTTCTTTCAATTTTTCTTGTTGTATATTCTCTGGAATTATATGTCGGCTGTCTCAGTGTGCGTCGGAATGAAATAATTATAGCTTGAATGAGCTTACCAAAGTTCTCTGTACAGTGTGTGCCATTCTCATACGGTTTCTCACTTTCCCTCACACTGATGTATACACAAAGCCTCGTTTTGTCAGTTTCGTCATACGCAATAGCATGTACTGTACGTACATAACTAACAGTACTATATGCTATGATACTCTGCTCAGCAAATTTTGACAAAGCTTCGTGTTGTCTTATATTGTTCTAAAATTTGAACAACTTTGAGCCCCAACGTTCTATATAATGTTTACTTAATTAAAAAGTAATGTAATACGCTTACGCAGGGTCATAAATATATCGCATTGCATTTCAAGACAACCTCCGTCGAAATAAGAGCAATTAATTGCAGATCAAGCGTTAAAAAAACGTGGTGACACAACTGTTATACTTTCTCGCTGAAAAGAGGTGCCAAACAAATTTTCTCCGATAGATCAGCAAATACCACTATTCTAATGTGCTAATCCTTTACTGCATGTTGCAGGCTTTTGTGTAGCGCCGTATATTCTATAAAATTTAACTTTTTTTAGTGGTCTCAGTCTTTCAATAGAAAGTATTTGTAATGGTCACTACATCGCTTCAAAAAGGTACCAGTGATTGTTGTCAAGATCATTCACATTTTCTGAAGTTGCTGTTTGCTGACCTTGCTGAGGTTCGGTCATGCTTCGACTTGTTGGCGGTATTCTGCTTCGGTAAAAGCGGTTATCTGTCCTCCGCTCTTTCGTGTTTACTTGAAAAATACGCGTGTCTTATCAGCGCGGATGTGATGAAGCAATAGGGCGGATCGTCATCTATGCGATGATATTCTCATTCATGTCAGTCCTGATAACGATCAAAGAAGAAACCAGCAGAAGGGCAGACTCAGGCGTGTGTGTTGTCGTTGCTCTCCGACAGGATATGAAAATTTATAAAGGCATCAGTCAGTGTGCCTGCAGGGCTGATGTGAATCATGTGACGGAGACGGTGATCCATGGTCTCTCTTGCAAGAAGGCGGCTGGGCCTTGGTCTCGCTGTAGACCTGTAGTGCAGTGACTGCGGTCTGGGTTTTATCTGCGTGGGCACCATGCCGGGCAAAATTAGAATTTCCCTTTTCCAGGAAAGAAATAGCAAGAACAGCCAACAAAGCCGAACGCAAGAACAGTGTACAGTACTCTCAAAGCCTCGATTACCAGTATACCTCGTCCGCCGTTGACGATTTTACAGTCAGAAAGCTGCAAACTGTCGCATTTATATACTGTACTTCCATTACTTTAAATCCTCCTCCATTCCACGCAATTTTCTTTTAGTTAACTTTTAATGAACCCTTGTAATCTCGTTTCGTGTTTGTATGAATGTTTTCGGTAACCTCGTGGTCCATTTACATATACGATTAGTCAATTATGCCGAATGTTTAATTTATCCTCTTAAATTCGTTCATTCTCTGTAAATAATGCTAGACCTCACAATCAATGGTAACATAGCCCCCAATGATTTATAATTATACTACAGTATATTGATTTGTGAAATTTAATTAAAGATCTATGTCTCATCTTTTCCTTGCAGTATCTCTTCTCTGACATGTTGTAACATAAATACAACGAATGCATGCCGGATAAATACGCCTGCTAAGAGTCAAATACATAATGATTTAAAAATATTGAACTGTTACGTTAAACGTGTTTAAGAGAATATGTGGTCATACACAATAGGTATTGTCTAGCAGAATTACAAGTGAATCAGTGAAGCAGTTGGTTTGTATTAAAATATAGTATTATTTGATCCAGTGCTGTACAGAGCTTGCCATGTGCATACTTCATGATGACTGCATCCGTATGGCAGTTTCGGGCGTCGAAGGGGGCTTTGATGCTTCCAGTATATCAGCTGGTGTTTTACGTAGTCCAGGAATGTAGTAGCATATGATGTACTGCATGCTGTATCTAAATTGCTTCATTAGTGCGACACAAACTATTGGATTCACAAAGCTGTTTGTGAAAACCAACAGCAAGATGGTGCTCTTCACAGTGTGGACTGACGAGCACTCCTGGCTGCCAAAGCCCTGCTGCACGTAAGATAGAGCTATAGCAGGCACGTAGGAAGCAATGAATATGAGAGTTATGATCAAAAACACCCGCGTTACTTTGCGTTCTGCATTTCGCGCGTTATCAGCTTGCCTCTTGTCGTGTGAATCAGGTACTCGTTGTAAAGCAGCCAGTGTCTTTCGATTTTTCCTCATGATCTTTCTTGCGTGGTAGAACGTCAGTAGCAAGATTGGCAGGGCGATGCCTACGGCGATGTGTAAGTATACCTGCATGTATTTCTCGTATTTGACTTCCAGGTACAGAAATGGCAAGCTGAGTGAAATGATCCAGATCAACGTAGATATGAAGACACATCGCTTCACTGATAAGAGTGCGCGGTACTCGAACGGATATTTGATTGCGAAGAACCGATCCAGGCATAATGCGATGAGACTTAGTAAACTGGCCATTGCTGACATGAAGGTGCCTACGTGAACTACAGTGTTGATCGTACCCGGTGGGAGACTGTCAATCTCCAAGACAGACAAGTGAGCAGACAGTGGCATAGACACGCAACCAGCAAGAAAATCACTGACAGCCAAATTAACAAGGAAGTAACTGAATGGCGTCCTCAATTTCTTCAGTGGATCCACAATGACTGCAGCAATAATCAGACCATTTCCACTGATTGTAAGAAAACTGAAGAGGGAGCATAAGACAGCATTAGTGACTGATAGCTCGTACGGCGGCAGAACGTGAGGACATTGCGTCGAACGAAGAGGATGAGGTGGTAAGCTGCCCCTCGAGGGTGGAGGGAGTCTTCCTCCAGTTGACATACTTCCACTTTCTTGCTGTGAAGGTTTTATACCTGAATAATAAAGAAATAGTAACGTAATGGCATTAAAGATATTCTGTATATAAATGTAAATAGATTGATAAATGTTACTATATGAGATGGAAACAATCTTGGATAACAGATCATTGACTTCAGAGTATTCGATGGTACATGAACATTGAAACCTAGCATATAACCGCACGGGGTGCGGGAGAGCACAACCTCTAACCCAAGCTATTATTGCAATGGTAGCAATAATTAATCATCTTGAACGTTCTTATGAAGCTATATCTAGATCATTTTTGCGCTATTCCAGGTCAATTGAAGTCCTTGGCGCATGTCCAAAGTTCTTTCGCTTAATTCGTCCTGATTATGCGAGTTTCAATAGACCCACAATAGTATGGAGATAAAATTCACAGTGTAAATCAATCATTGGCTATTTGATTTTTACCTTGACAAATTCTGCCCTACTAAGATTTTTTCTTATGCGAATTTCAAGGAACTTTACAAAATTACAAGGTCATAAAAGGTAACAATTTCGGGCGCTTTTCTTTTTAATCCAACGGGGGAGTACAACACCACATTCTAAACCTCTACTTCTTCGACAAATTTTACGAGAACAAACAAATTACTTAAGCACGTAAGATGTTGCATGAAAAACATAGTATATTCTGAATCGCTTGCAGCATTAAAATCTGAACTTTTAACTTGATGTGCATTCATTTCAAATGTAAATAATCTACTCTACAGCTACGTTTCCGCCGTTGCTGTGCAGTTCTTTGTGATTTTTTATTGTTACGCACCGTGCGATTTTAGCCATAACTCAAGTTGTCATTATGTAAACTCTTTTTTTCAAGCTTATATACTATATTGATTTAGCTATCAGGAATTGATGTTTTCAATTAAATGGAAGATGATGATGATGATGATGACTGAAAAGCTTCAAATGCACTCAAATGACATTTTACTCAATGGCGATCATACAGTACTACGTAACATACATAAAACTACAATTGTAAGAGAAATAATGATCAAAGTATAATTAAAGTACATTAGCAAATTCTGGCAATAAAAGGTAACCTAGCCAAGCTTAAAATGTACTCTAATTAAATAATAAAATATATTAAATAAAATAACTTAATAAAAGACCTTTAGTAGTTTTAATTTCATAACAAAGCGTTACATACAGTAGCAGGCTATTCGAGGGCGTTTAGTCCGCTGCAAATGGGCTAAAGAAGCGTACAAAAGGACTGTGGCTTTTGAGAGGCTAAGAGGAACGTAAACAAGACAGCAAACGGAGCAGATCCGTATAAAATCTTTACTGAATTAAGCGGATTTTCACAAATAACCTGATTAGACAGTTTTTTGTATTAACTCTTATAGACTGGCTACCCACAGCACTGTCAACAAGCAATGCCATTGGTCACATCTAGGGAACGAGGTTGTCTCTATCTACGGAGGAAATAACACAGAGCCTAGTTAACTGATTAAATGAAGATGCATTCACATTTCTTCTCGACAAGATAGTAAATTAGCCTAGCTGCCCTAGCAGGTTGCAACAATAACTTGAGAGCTTTTCAATGCCTGCCAACATTGGCTAAAGGTGGTGCCACAACGAATCAGCGAACAGACGCAGCCAAAATATCAGTTGGAGTTGGGAAACTGACGTCACAACAAAGGGAACAATATGTTGTTCCGGATTGAAGGCCGTGGTACCTGTAGAGTATTTATCCTCGCTGTAAACCAATAAAGGGTTTTGCAGGAATAACAAATTGCACTGTGTGTTTGAAAGAACGTTACTTACATAGGGTTCATAAGTCATTCACGGGAGATTGACAACAAGTCAGCAACGTGGCCGATCGCCGTGCTTCTGTTTAATGAGCGATGACCAAAATGACTGTCGTAAGTAAATCAACAACCGATGCATCAAAACATCTATCAACAGATCGCGATTGCCACACTGCTGATATCTACGGAGCACGGTACAGCGTCTGCCTGCTTATCCCTCATTGGAAATGTCGCAAAGGCAGCATTTCAGGCCCTAGTGAGTGGCCAACGACATCAACACAAACACGAAGGGCAAACCACACAAAGATTCGACATCAAACATGACCTAAAACAGACAAAGACAAACTGACAAATTACCTGGTTTATGTCATCGGTTAAAGGTTAGGCTAGGTCGTCGATCATCGGAATCCAGATAATAACTTTGGCCTTGCGCTCTAACTCCTTCCGTCTAGCTGTGTTAGTAAACAGTGACTGGCGGGCAATTTCATCTCCTTTTCATAGATCCAAGACAATAGAAAGCATGTCGTGGCCATGGTAACTATTGTTGACTGCTTTGACATCCAGAGCGTGACTGTTTTCGCATTGAAAACATCGCCTTTTATTCCTTTGTCTGCGGTTTTCGTTTTGAGCGTGCAAAGAAAATACTCCATTGTAATGACATGTAATGTAATATTGTTTCTCTCTTTGTACGGACAGCCTGCTCACAAAAAGTTGATTTTCAAAAAGGCAAGCCGGCTATTCTGAATTGGAAAACTTCTCCCGGCAGACATACAGTAGTAAATCGGAGGTCTACTTT
Organism: Calvadosia cruxmelitensis; assembly: GCA_900245855.1. Classification (NCBI taxonomy): domain Eukaryota; kingdom Metazoa; phylum Cnidaria; class Staurozoa; order Stauromedusae; family Kishinouyeidae; genus Calvadosia; species Calvadosia cruxmelitensis. The sequence goes on along the minus strand of OFHS01000127.1, from coordinate 37,672 downwards.
GAACACTGTGTCACTGTCGGATGGACAAAACAGTGTAGTAGTAGCTCTGCACCACATATTAGAGCTCTGCACCGCTTTACATTGGAGCAAATGTCAATTTAATCCCTCACAAATCACAGTTCATCGTGTTCAGCCCATAAAACAGTATCTCCGAGCAGTGGCGTAGCCAAGGGGGGCGAGGGGGGCAGTCACCCCCCATGCTTTTTCAAGTCATAAATTAAACAATCCGGAGAATAGTTGAATCCAGAGGGGGCTCGGGAGGCTGTAGTCCCCCGTCTAGGATACCTAGCCCCCTACCAGGGAAGCTGCAACCACTTTCGCAGTGGTGGCAATTACTTCCACAATACCGTTTAAACAAGCCGCCGTGCTGGATAAATCAAGACGAAGAAGGAGCTAATTGCGACATATTATGATGCTCAAAAATAAGAAGTTGGTACTGTGACGTTGCGCTATCACGAATAATCTCGTTTCTATGTCGTAGTCTCATTTTCACGTCACGCGTAATATAATTCAATTTCCATGTTCAAGTGTCGAGAGAAGTCCCATTATCGTCCCGGCACAATCGTAAGTTCAGTTTTTCGTGTTTAATTATTCGTATTCATATTTCATTGTGATTAACTTAATGCGTTATATCCATTTACTATTCTAATACTTTTTTATATATTATTAAGTTTCATCGTTTGCGATTGAAGAAAATCGTTACGAACACACTGAGTCGTTTGTTCGTTTGAGTGCTTTGGTCGCGACGGTTGACACACGTGTGCGTCTGGCGTTTCATGCCCCGTCGCATAACTACGCCGTGCACGACAGTGAAAGATTGGCAGGATCGACGTGTCTTTCTGGCTTGCTCCTCGACGCGAAGTCTCCAGATCGGTAAGAGTATACTGTGTAGGTAAAGTTGCATTTGTTCTATGCAAGAAGTTATCTACAAGTACTCAGACGCCAAACGCCTCTTCTTGTTGTGATCGACGAAGACAGCAATATCCAAGAGGGAATGGAGAAGGCTACAGAGCCAACATTTCAGGCAGAGCTCAATCGATATCAGTGGAACCACAACCGCGGCTACTGCCGCTCAAACAGAGGGCTTGCATAGCTCAATTTCTCAAGAGAAAATAATGCAGCGTGTGTCCACGCGAAAACGCACAATGACCCAGAAGGGTCTCGAATACAGGACAAGCTTGTTAAAAATCCGAGCTACAAAAATCATGCAAACAATTACAGACCGCTGTCCTCCTGCTGAAACTAACCGATATTGGATCCCAAAATATCAGCGAACAAATTTCCAACGTCGAAAAGCTACGAAATATCGTAGCCAACCTGGTGGAACAATTGTTAGATATTAGCCTCGACGTAGAAGATGCGGACTTCGTCAAGCAGACGAAGGAAGCAATCGACCTCGTTTCCAGGGCAGACGTCACCACGGACGAGGTTCAAAGACGGCTACCCCCTCGGGTAGACTCGCTGTCAGGTTTCACGTCCGACAAAGCTACAGTGAGAAGAGAGCCGTCAGACAATAAGTCAGTAGCCTCGTCGACTTCGAGTTCGTTAGCCGCCGTTCGATTGGCCCACGCCAAAGCTGTCGAAGAGGAAACAATCGCTCGACACGACAAAGAAATCGCAGAAAAGCGATATAAGCTCGAACGGTTGACCGCGGAGAAG
>OFHS01000127.1:0-35933 GCA_900245855.1 Calvadosia cruxmelitensis | reverse complement strand
ATCCTACTCCACTGAGGACTGGGTAGCCAGCCAAAATGAAATGATGTCGATGGCTCACACTGCCCCGAAGGGTAAGCCACCGGAAGCAATACCAAAGGAATCTTAGACCGAACATCAAACCCTCGTTCAACAGTTCGCCAATCTAGCAGCGCTTCAGAGCCTGCCAGAAAGTGAATCTGAAGTATTTTCAGGAAACCCTACAAGCTTCCTACCGTGGAAAGAATCCTTTCGGGCCATGGTAGAGCGAGCGGGAGTGACCACAGACGAAGAGCTAAGCTTCCTGTACAAGTACTGTAGTGGAGAACCGCAACAACTGGTGGCAAGCTACAGACGCAGAATCTACGCAAAAGCCGCAGATCGGCTGCAAGAGCTTTGGAAAGAGCTAGAACAGCGCTTCGGAAATTGCGCTGCAATAGCCATGTGCCATCTGCAGAAGCAGGAAGATGCCACTTCTTTCGGCGCAGACGACAAGAGATTGAGAGCCTTCGCAGACATCTGCGCAGATATCAGTAGCCAAATGCAAACACTCGATGGTCTGAAATCTCTCAATTACCCAACCCACATGCAACCCGTAGTTACGAAGATACCGCGTCCACTGAAAAGCAAGTGGGCGAAGAAAGTATTCACGTACGGCACTACAAACAACGGGGCTTACCCACCATTCTCACTGTTCTGCTCCATGATCAAGAAGGAAGCAGACATCAGGAACTACGCCTACAATGCCCAGATGAAGACGCCCGAAAAGGCAGGGCCAACCAACAAGCCGCACGGCACAATTACCCAGTTACGGATTAGAAAAACAACATCGGACGAAAAGGAGAAACCTGTCAAGTGCCACTTGCACAAGATACCTGTCAACCACACTTTGAAGCAATGCAGAGTCTTTGCAGATAACCCAGCAAGCGAGCGGAGGAAAATCGTCCAGAAAAAACGATTGTGTTTTCTATCTATGGGAAAAGATCGCCTGAAGAGAGACTGCAAGGAACCGACTGAATGCGAGAAATGCCAAAGCAAAGAACACTGCACCGCGCTACACGAAGAAGTAGAACTAGAACCTGCCTCCACAAGAGAGACAACAGTCACAGAGCCAATCGAGGCCCAGGAGAGCGTGACCTCTCAGAGAACGAGCCTCCCCAATAAGAATACCACCCTACTCTCGTTTGGAAAAACCGTGCTAGTCAAGGACTATCCTGAGGGCCAACCCGCCAAGAGAGTAAATCTCTACGCTACATTGGACGATCAAAGCAACCGTACGCTGGCCAAGAGCGAGCTATTCGACGCAATTGGCCTCAATGCACCCAGTGTCACCTATAATCTGAGGACGGACCAAGGCAAGGACGAAAGCCGCGGACGACGATCGAAGGGCTGGGTTATTGAATCCTTCATTACCGGTGTGAAAGTGTCTCTTCCAGCTGTCCTAGAATGCGACAATATCAAAGATGCGAAAGACGATATCCCGACGCCGGACATCGTCAAGAATATAACGCACCTCAAGAAAATCGCAGATAAAATACCCGAGTTGGACCAAAGCGCTAAAACCCTTATTTTAGTGGGTAGAGACGCAACGAAATTGCTCAAGGTGAGAGAGTCCATTAACGGCACACCAGGTTCGCCATGGGCACAAAGACTGGACCTTGGATGGACTGTTAATGGCGCTGTAAGCTTCTCATCGGACCAATGCGACATCGTCTTAGCAAGACAAACGTCCATCACAGCCCAACGACCAGCCACCACCGTGAAGAAACGCATGATAGACCACTGCACCCGTATCAATAATGACGTTGTTCATGTACCCAACCACGACAATACGATCAGTGGCCCAATCAAGTCGAGCAAGAGAAATAGTGACGTAACAGCAATACGCACTACAACCCTCGTCAAGGAAATCGTACAAGACGTATTCTACACGTCACCTACAGACAATCAGCCTGGTAGTAGCCCATAAGATCGCGAATTTCTCGCAACAATGAATGGTCAAATTCATAAAAATGCCCTGAGCAATTGGGAGATGCCCCTTCTGTTCAAAGATAAAAATATTCCGCTGCCAACTAACCGAATGTATGTGGAAGGACGATTCTGCTCCCTGTCAAAAATGTTTAGCAAGAACGAAAAGCTGCGTAATCACTACTTCGCATTCATGGGCAAATTGCTGGAGCGAGGCCATGCCACTAAAGTGGATAGTAAGGCTCCCACGCCGGAGAAAGGGAAACTTTGGTATCTGCCCCACTTCGGTGTCTACCACCCCAAGAAACCAGAACAGATTAGAGTCGTTTTAGACTCAGCTGCAGAATTTCAAGGTGTGAGCCTCAACAAGCAGCATATGTCAGGACCAGACCTCACCAATAGCCTTCTCGGGGTTTGTTACGCTTCAGAATGGAAGACATTGCAGTTATGTGCGACGCAGTCCCACTGCATGTCGGTATATACAGTAATTGAGCCACCAGATCTGAAAACAGCCCCAAGAATGCTTTGCTTGCAACGCAATCAGCCATACTCCTGTCAATAATAGTCAATTTCAGGGATTTTTCTTGGCTCTCAAATTTATACATTTCAGCTCAAAATCACGTGCGCCAAACGTTTGTATCCCGTCATGCATTCCTTCATCTAATAACAACAACAACAACAACAAACAGAGAGAAAAACTCAACACCCCTCAGGAGATCGAATTCCAAGAAATAAGGTCAAACTGTTTACAGTAGAAGCTTTCACAGTAGTTGTGGATATCATTCCCGGACGGGTAGGTAAAACTGTAAAATAGAAGCTGTAAATCATTAACAACATCTAATACTCGCTAATTCCAACCACAACACTATCACAACAGCTGTACGCATTTTCGTAAGTCTCTTTCAATTTCCCAAGCTGACGTCTTAAGATTTTAGACTAAAATCAAACTCTCTTGTTCAATTTCTTTTTTCTTTCGTTTTCGTATGATCTGTACCGTACTGCAGCCTCGCTTTTCTGCAGTGGGATCTAGTGTACAGTACACAAAATAACTAACTGTCGGGAGCAAAGCTACTGTGCATTATATAACTGTCTATCAAATCAGATATTCTTAACATAGAACATTTGACGATAAAACTGCCAGGTACATGGAGGTATAACCAGATTTGCGACTTTGTCGTGCATGAACGCTGTAGCTGCTGTATGAGTGAGTATTACTGACTGAGTAAAAATTCGTTACTGCGTCGCTTGACCAAGAGTATGAACTCCACCATTAAAATCACTTACGTGCAAAATTTCTGTCAGTTTTGCAACTATATAGGCCGACGAAAGATATCCCGATAACCTACAACTCGATTCTGTTTAGAACTGTAATAATCATACACATGTGGCCTATTCTTACGCAATCAAAATAAAATTCAATTATTTATTCTAGTTTTTTTTAATGATTCGTACTGAGCTTCTTGAATAAAAGTAAGTCCAGTGGTGCAGCCTGCTTTGCGCTCTTTCGAGTTTTATAGAGCATGAGAACGCAAGACTCTCTAACATCAGTAGGGGTTGACTAAAGAGTTTAGCGTAGTCCAACGTATGATAGCATGTCATAAATCACTTGGACCTAGCACAAATCGCCTTCGGCCTTTGCATTTCGATACAGAAGCCTCTCGCAGTCAGTTCACAATGCTTCGAAAGTTTGAATCACACAACTACATATATAGGATCTAAAAATCTAAACAACTTTCACAACCAGTGGTCATGAAATCATCTATCGCAATTCATTCAAAATCGAGAAAATTCAACAACAAGATATTCCAGTATGGAAAGTACCCGTGCTGGAATGTTAGCGCCTTATGTATAACTTATCATTTTGTTACAGAATACTTATCGGAAACTTTAAGGCCCTATAAATAAGCCACCCTTCAAAGTGCTGTGCCAGGTTCATACCTTGACTTTGACACGGCGTGGGTGAAGTGTACTGAGACATCTGTTTTTATCTCTCTAGAATGAACATTTTAACTGCTATGACTGTCTTTTGCCAGGAGGACTTGCTTCTCTGTCACCATGCACTGTAGATAACAGTGCTTTTCTGCTAGTATGCTAGTAGCATTTATAGTGGCCTTGTCAAATATTAATATAGCGACCCAGAATTATAATTATTATTGACAAGACCTCCAACCGACATTGCAATAACAGTTAGCGAAGAAAGCTCATATTCTTGTCAGCGATGAAGCGAACCGATATGAAACGGCAGCTGCGATATACACATATGGATGTCAAAAGGCTTGCGTGAACTCTATCGCGGTTTATATTATACAAAAATGCCATTGTCGCAAGTCAATGGGTTCCGTTTATCAATCAACGCGTTTCCAGCTGTTTTTTTTTATCAGAGTTTATAAGATATGCTGTACCAATGGTCAAATCGATGGCCAAAGGTGTTGTTTCAGAATTGGCTGCCATGTGGACAACATTTCATTGCGGAATTACAAGAATCTATCTGTTCAAACTGTAGTTGATTATGAACTTAAAGTACTAAAAATTCAGAAGAGAGTAGAAATTTGATAACATTCTGAAACTCATTCTTTTCAAAGTCTAAGAACATCTACAGTAGATATGAATTTGCAAGAGGAACGATTATTGTAACTCTCTCTGTGGACATTAATTATATCAAACTCATTGTGTTTAACTCATTAGATTTCAAGTGTAAAGAATTAAGAATGTGCCTATGCACAGCGTATAGATAAGCTGTCGTGTGCTGTTCGATAACGTCTTATTCAATCGCTTCGAGTCACCGTCCCTCCGAACTAATTATATGACAGCATACGTCATACCGTTATAATTATAACGTGTCTCGATAGAAATTGTCGGTAATTTCCGCATTCGACATGCTCTTGAGCCTCAAATACAGCAATGTTCATATCCGGTAGAGGTAATGATGAGTGAATTCATTCTATATTCTATGAGCTGCATGGCGTTGGAAGAGGAAAACGTCTAGAGGCTAATTTGGAATCCCTAAAGATGGAAGACTGCCAATATAGCGCCATTATTTTAGCGCACGTTCTCCACCATTTGCTGCCTGTAGTGATATTCGACTGTCTATCTCAAGCAAGACAATTGACAATGATTTGCGTTGGTTATACAAAGGTCGTGATGCAAGATAGACGCAGGAAATTGTCGAACGCAGAAGATGAGATAACAATAAAGGCTATTGCAAGGATAAAAGCGGAGCCTTCACGCTTGTTTCATAGCATTGTAACGTCTCACGAAGACTGGTTGAAGATATCAAGAATGACGATGAAACTCATTGCGTTGCCACTGACTTTTGCCATTCTTATAGCGTGCGGAGAAGCTTCAAAGTATGAAGTTGACCTTAAAGCAACTGTGTCAATGGTAGGTACGATTTTGACATTTTGTAGTTTACTCCTATTGATTGTACTACGGCTGATTGCACCAGCGTCGGCTATAGTTTGCCCAGTACTTGATTCTTGGTCGAATAAGTCAACTTTCGACACGATGTTAGCTTAAGCGGAATCGTTGTGATGCCAGCTAGCTTTCTGACTTCGTCAGTAACAAAACTCTATAATCCGTAATCCTATAATCATTTATTTATGCCGTGGGTATAAATTAGATAAATGTTTGTTAATCTGTAATCTTTGTATCGTAGAAAGCTGGTCAGTGTACTTTCACTCGAGCGTACATTGAGTATAGTATTCTACGAATTCCGTACTCATGCGATCATTGCTTGCAGTGTATATATAGTTGTTATTAATTTAGTCTTACGTTTTAAACCTCACGCTCGTCATTCTGTAAAACGTACATGTGCTCGTAACTCTGGAGGATGTCTGGTCCTCCTCAGTAGAATACGAGTATAGGTAAAATATATATGACGATGAGAGAATTAACTCTGGAATATTTTTATTGCATAACGTGGAATATTGATGTATTTTCAACATTTGATATTTTTAAAGGCGTTACTTGGTCGGGCCAGAAGAGAAATTGATTGCAACTTATTCAAGAAATGTGACAGCTTTGCTGATTGCCTACCATGCACTCTGGCTAATGTGGACTGCGTGCCTTACACTGTAAAGCCGAATAAGACCGACTACAGATGCATGATGGTTGGACAAGGGAATCCTGGCATGGCTATGATTGGAGGAACAGGTGGAGCGCCTAGCCTTGTAGTAACCAACAACACCTCGGATGCGTCAGTAACAAACACACCATCACAGACATGAATCAGTAGAAAGATCATCGATCGCGTGCGTCACATCATTACTCTGCTCTTGAAACTGCACCTGACTGACTGCTACAATATATACCGGCTGTAGCTCAAACTATGAAGCATTTCAAGGATGAATCCCTACACAAGCTCGCTTGTAGCGTCGTGTGGGGGAAGTCGTAAGAATTCCACTGCAATATTTTAACCAAATTCAACGAAAGTCATGGACAGGAAGACATGTAAGCTGAAATTGGCCGATAACAATCAAAGGAATTCCAGCACGTCAATTACAAGAATAGCATAAATATATTCGACTGTATTCTTTATTTTCTGAAAATAATTTTGTTGCAGATTGTGAAAGTATAAGTTATTTGACGATATCAATTGCTATCAATTGACAGAAGCCATTACTTTATGAAAGGTGGAACTATAGCGAGAGAGTGCTTCGTTATTGTCTTTACTGCAAATCCATTATCGCGAGATTATAATGGGGGGATGCTTCGCGCTTGTTAGCGCTGTGCCCGAGGCATGTAGCTCACGAGCCGCTAGAAAGGACGCACAGTTCACCAATCTATACTCTAACTAATCCAAAATCCCTGATGAAACTTCAGTACTCGATAAACTCAGTCAATCATGTGACCTAAACAAGAAGAATTTGGCTCTACATTACTGAATTGTGTCATTGCACAGTCATGATCCACCGTAATCAGAGCAATTTATTGCACGGTTGAGCTCGATTGATCAGTTGCTTATCCATATATTTCCAATGGCTAAGCTTTTATCCAATCTACTGTTTACTTAAAACATGATTAAATTACTGCAAGACTCCTTGTAACACATACGCCATCTGAGTTTTACTGTCTTAATTTTGTTTAAAATCCAAAAATGCTAAACACTCATACTTTTCTAGATTAAAAACTGTCTAATTCTAGTTATTACTGTGTTTCCATGAAGCGCAACAGCCGTGTCGCTACGCTCGTCGCCTCATGGAAACAGATGTTAATTGGCTTTTAATGGCTTCCGGCTGAAGCGCTAGGCTGTAGCGACACTATGAAGCGACACTGCTGTTGCGCATCATGGAAACAGCAAACCTAGCGCTTTTCCCGTGGCGACCTCTCTCCCAAGAAGCTGAGCCTCATCCACAGACAGATTTGCACGAATTTGAAGGTGAAAACTCAGCAACATTTGATTCAGTAGATGCAGCATCAATGTAAAAGACAGAAATCAAGCAAAAACATCACTTAGGACAGCTTTTTGAACACATCAACAACTGGGCATAAAAGTGAGGTTGATGGGTCGCTGTAACGAGGCGAGTAACCAGATCTCAAAACTGTCTAGCGCCTCATGGAAACAACAACGCTTGTCGCCATAGCCGTGTCGACACGGCTTTAGCGACACGGCTGTTGCGCTTCATGGAAATACAGTAAATGATATGTCTGATAGAAATTATACCCAGCATCGCGGGTAAACTCAGCTAGTATATATATATATATTCAAAGCGTTCATGGTAGCTAGATATATTCAGTAACTAGTCGTGTCTCTTTGAGATCTGATTAGATTTTGTAAGTGAACATGTGCTAATCTCTATATAAATAGCCCTGATGTCTATCAGTCTGTCTTTCTGTTTGTGCGTATATATGATCGAAAAACTCGCACAATTTGAAACCAATCTGTGCAAAACATGTATCAAAATGTCCGCAAAAAAAACAAGGATCAACCGCTTTGAGAAATATTTTCGTATTTCCGTACTCATGAAATAGGATATAATGAATGATACATAACCTATCTAATCTATGCATAGCCACATTGCAAAAAATGTGGTTCTCATTGAAAGATCAAACTTTCTCATTTCAATAAATCTCATTTTTAAATCTAGTAAAGAGTGCTTGTCCATGCGACAGCATAAGCCACAAATTACTAAGCCAAGTATGAACGTTGCTACAGCTCCTCCTCGGACCAATTCTAATTTTAAAAAAATTCCACCCATGAAACAGGAAAAAAATTATTGTCTAGAAAACATTTTTCTTTGTGGGTCATCATTCCAAACTATTCATCTTCTCGACAATGTTTTGTTCCTTTATCGTGCATTAACCTTCTTAACGTACAAATTTGGTATTAGGAACAGTAGCATGAATGCTAATGCTTGGCATACGAACATGTAGCTTGCAGCGTTGGCGAGTATTACTGCAACCAGTCCTGGAATATTTTATTTTTCATATTAATTTTCGTTTTTAGAATTTAAATCATAACATCCGTAATTGAATTGTTTCCTTTCTCTGTTTTATTTCATAGCTTTTATATTGCTGCTTATTTTTATAGAAACATAAATTGGTCTGTTTAGATTTCATAGCATGTGTGCCATTGCTTATTTTTATAGGTACACGAAATTGGATGAATAGCTTGAGGAAAGGAATGCAATACCAGAACCGAAATTTCATTCCTGTGTTAAAGCAGCAGTTGAGAAACTACGTCGCGAAAGTGGACTCGAAGCTTACTGTGCCAAGTTTTCTTAGCAGTGTTGCTTCTTCAATTGAGAATTCCTTATCAAGACGTCAAAGTGTTCCCAATGTAACAAACATCAGCAAACAATTTTCTGGAAATGCAAAGGTATTACTGTCAATTGGTCATAATCGTTACCATGGTATTTATTTGAACTCGCGTTCAAGTGTGTGCCACTAACATGGCATGCAGTTACCTGGGGCCTTATTCATGGACCGAGACTACAGCGTAATCCGGGACTAGACATTTAGTCTGGACTAAATCATTAAAGTCTGTAAATGAGAGTTGAGATTTAGTCCCGGACTACGCTTTAGTTCAGGTCCATGAATAAGGCCCCTGGTGTCCTAATAATGGGCTGCGACTAAAGAGTATTCCAGGACTAAATCTCAAGTCCCATTTACAGATTTCAGTAATTTAATCCAGACTAAACGGTTAGTCTTGGACTAGACGTGGACCTTAGTCATGGACTGGGACTAGAGCGGAGTCCGGGACTAAATGTCAAGTCCCATATACAGGCATTATTAATTTAGTCCAGACTAGACGATTAGTCTTGGACTAGACTTGGTACTTATTCATGGACTGGGACTAAAGCGGAATCCCGGACTAAATCTCTAGTCTCATATACAGATGTTAACAATTTAGTCCATAGTAAATATTTAGTAAGCCCCTGGGGAGTTACGTCTACAGCTTAACGAATATTTAAAGAAAGATATGTGTAAATAGAAAAAAAAAAGATAAAATTAATTAGGCTAATGTGTCTGATTACTGTACTTGAAATTAGCCTAACATAAAGCACAATTCGATCTTTTTCCTGGATTTCCTAAACGATGATCAAATTGAGTGAATATTGGCTTCGTCTTTTCAGCATTATTGATTTTCTAGAATGTTTTCATTCTATTATTTACGTCTCCAAAACATGTGTAAGTACTAAAGGTTTCTACTGTACTTTGTTTCAATAGAGTTTGATATCTCTGTTCACTGGAGAAGGAGCGACTGTAGAAGATGCAACTGGATTGGTTGACGACATCTGGAAAAATAATCTTCATCTTCTCGATAGTCATGTGAACTGTTGATCGATAGAGACACATTCGTAAAGGAGTTTCCATGCAAATAGTATTGAATGCTTGCTTATGTGCAACTCAATGAGATATGTTCAGTGTCTTGTGAGTTTTGACATTGAACTTTCTGAAGGTCGCTTTAGGGCAACTATAATAAAGACAATATTCTGCAAAATGGTCTAACTTATGCTGCCTTATTTCTTGATTACTTTATTGCGCGGGGCTGATATCTTTCCCTAATGAGGAACCCCTTCCTGGATCGTCTTCATTGACATCTGTTCCTAGCCAATTAAGGCAACGCGGACCTCAGGCAAGACTTATATATAGCATCATGTAAATACATGTAAAGGTAAATGTCACTTTATTTTAACGTTATTATCCCAATAAGCGAATGGATTGTCTCCCGTTAGGCCATCTACAGTTAAAAACAGAGAAGAAATAGCGTCGGTTGGGCCGGGAGTCGAGCCCTGTACGTCTGCAGCCACACATCCTATAGCCGCTAGACCAGCACCGACATGAAGCCGCACCTGTGTTGCTATCAACATATTCACGCTGCATCTCAGCATTCTTGTTACCTGATTTGTGTACACTTAGTAGCATACTTTGCATGCATGTATGTTCGGCATGATAACAGCAAGTGCATTACACTGATTACCAAGACCAAGAGTACCAGGTAATCGTGAAAAGGGGTACCATTAAAGTATAAGATATCGATTCAGTGAATGGAGGTCTGATAGTTTTTTTCCCTATGAGATCGCATGAAGCAAGACCATTGTACGATGCCTTATAACAATAATATTTTCTTGCTGCTGTTCTTCGCCGTCTATAAATATGATCCATTCCGATTAGGTGTGCTATTAATAAAAGCAGATACTGTATACAGGGACCTATATGGTGCTGAAATTGCCCAAAAAAAACGGACCTGAATAAGCAAACAACGTAGCATTGCTATGATAAGCTCTGTGGAAACACCACGTCATGATGACTATACCTACTAGATAATGACGCTACTAGCCTTCTTTTTATTGAATCAGAGCGAGTACGGGATTGTTTTCGGTGATCTATAGACACTCAAGGAATAGTTTTCAGGTAACTCTTGCCACTTAATAGTCAGTGGCGTAGATAGCGGTCCCTCTTGTCCTGCTCAGCAGAACCAAACGAAGTTCAGTCGAAATTGGTATTTTCAGTAAATGAGATCATTATATCTTCTAAATCCTCGAGGTAAATTTATCTTGCTTTCAGTGGCTTCAATCCAGGCCACTTTAGCCTTTCTGAGGCCCTACGAGTTCACTGTAGGCATTAAATTGGAGCAATCCTGCTCGTTTAAGACAGCAGGAGTGACGTAGCTTTTGCTGTGCTTTGAATGGTTTAGTCGGGTCTTGAGCTATTGTTTCGGCACTTCATACGGTACAAAAATGGACGTCTAGTCTTGTTATTCTGAGGAGGAGGAGTGAGCAAACTGGAGTGCTTTGGAAGTGGCTGCAAAGACCTGCGACTACATTGTTTTGATCACAGATCACACAGATGCACAAGCTTAAGGGTCTATGGCAAGAGACAAATTCGCAACTGGGTTTTCTTGTCGAGAAGCGGCAAAATTGCTCAACTTTCTATCTCGCTATGTTAGTAAACTATTTTATTTGAAATGCATTAGCAATTAGCACGCTCACAACAGTAAGCCTAACCTTGGTCACCGGCTGGAAGTTGTTGAGCAGGACAAACATCTGGGAGCTGGCTATGCCACTCTTAATTGTACAGCGTGATGCTTTGTACAGCGACGCGTTTGGTACAGCGTATTTTGATTCAGCGTGGCTCCATCATCTCAGGACGATAGCACTCGGCTATCATCCACGCCATCGGGTTTCTATGGACGCGATCATTATGCAAAGTTGACATCTTATCACAACAACGTGATGAAAATGAATAGGCTTCGGCTGGTTGGATGACCTCGTTATCAGCTTTATCATGATTGCTCATGATTGGTCAAAGAGATAGTATAAGGTATTGGACAATGGTCTTGTTATTCATGCGATCTCATAGGGCCAAAACTACCAGATATCCATTCATTGAGCGCCATGAAACAATCGGTCACCACTACAATCATAAAATAAGGAGCTTTGAAATCCGAATATACTCCATAAAAAGGCATAAATGAAACAGCAACACTTAAATAAAAATAGTAGAATGATTTCTTTTAGGCCTAACTACAATGAATCTAAATTTTTTCAGTAGTACTTAACTTGAATTTAACAAGCGCTATTTACACCTGTAAAATGTATATCATAAAGACAAGAAAGCAAATCATAAGAGATAAGTTCTTAGATTGAAATAATTATGATGTCCAACGAACATCAATAGCTGCACAATTTGTCTAGAATTATTGCTACTGTGCAAACATATGTAGCTGCATTGAAGATATTTCGCCACATATATTATGCCATTCGTAAATTATATTTATTTCAATTTAAGGAAGAATCAAAGTCAGAGAGTGGCAGATATAATCCATCTGCTGCATTCGATTGATTTTTGGTTACATCGCAATGAAAGAAATGATATGAGTGATATTAAAACACTTAGTTTTTGTGTGTGTTTTTTAATAATCCGCATAAATTTGTTTAAACCTTACATCAATTGAAATGAATAAAGTTAAAAAGACAATAAAAACACTTAGTGGGGACATACTATTGACTTATAAAAGAAGAGCATAACTGGAGCATATTTATTTTAATAGCGTCTTCTAGCTTGCTCAGTGTGGAGAAGTATGTAACTAATTAATAATTGCAATTCGTATTTATTGAAGTCAATAAATTACTGCATAGCACACCATTGACATAAAGCATTTTATAACCTTGTATATAAACTTCTCTGTTGCTTCCTAATCTGTGTTTTTCATTATTATATTGTGTGCAAGTGATGTCGAATGAACATGTAAGACCACAAAAATATATGTTATTATAATTAGAATCATTCTCAGCGTGAACGTAACATTTATTTCTTTGAAAAATAAAATGTTTATTTTTGGCAAAACTTTAAAAAAAATATCTATAACTTGTAACGTGTAACGTGGAATAGTTTAGTTCAAAAACCTGCTAGAATATTTTAAGGCTCACTGGTTTTGACAGTCGACTTTGCCATATCTTATTTTCATCGTGGAAAGCCGATTCATAGTCGGTGACCTTTAAAAAACGGTGACTAGAAAGCAAAAACCTTCATATATTTGGCAGATTTGATAAGAATCAGCGACCAGCCAGATTTACGATCATTAATTTTAAACGAAAAAGCTATTCCTTGTTTTTGCATTTTTCAGCTGGATGGATGTGAATAGAATTCCGCTAAATACGTAAACTCCTGGTAAGGTGTAAACAATATTGCAGTACTTACAGAGTCGCTCTATGCATTTAAAAGTAAGTTAGATAATGTTAACCTTCCACAATTTTGTAAATCGTTTAGGCTGTATATAAGTGCAAGTCTTCTTGCCTGCACTTGCCTGTCAAATGTATGTCTGTATTTTCAACATCTTTGACAAATTAAATCAAATCAAATCAAATCAAAAGTATGTTTGTATCTTCTAACTTGCAGTTTGTTAGTATGCCAGTTCACTTGTTTTTCTGTTATCTGCTTCGATTTGATAGCCGTTGTCTTTTTTGTTGTGTTTCTAGACGATTTTTGGGATTGGAAAGCGACTTTGAGAATTTGAAGCCATGATGCTTCCGAGTATCTTTATGCTATGGTTATCTTATGCGTTGGTAGAGAGCTTCTCTTACAACAGCAATCTTGATGGAGATATAAGGAGACGTGTTCTCATTTCTGACGACATAGAACCCTCTCTGGGCATTCCAGGTGGAGATATAATTGTGTTGATTATTTGTGGTTATAAATTCTATTGCTCGACCTCTTTAGACAACTAAGATGCAATGCAATTCAATGTTAATATCACTGTGGTTTTTCAGTCACAAACCGTGATAATAAGCGAGCAGTGATATAACGCGGATTAAAATACTTGATTCTGATAGAGCTTGATTCTCAAACTGATGTGACTTTAAATGGGGTTAAACTGTATACGGAAACAGTATTTTCTATACAAGTGATTATTTGAGTATCATTTTATTATAATTATAATGCCTACAGATTTAATCAGATATTCGAGCTTGATCACAGTAATGTCAGCGTTGTATTGACAACAGTTTATTCTATTGTATTTGCTATATTTAGTTTTACAAACTGTAGTACAGTGAAACCTGTCTATGATGATCACCTTTAGGACCTGAGGAAAGTGACCTATATTAACATGTGGCCTTTCTGTCTAAGTAGATTTCTATAGAACGTGCTTTTTGGTTTGAATAGAGTGGTCTTTATAGACAGGTGGCTGCTCTGTAGAGGTAACCGAGAGTAGAGACATAATGATATTGACTTCCCTCGAATCACGCTAAATCCAAGTGTTGTGTAGCCGTTACTCGACATAACGCCTTAGTATCTACTTCACTAGTGACCAGTAATGAATGTTACGTCAGTATACGCTTACACAAGCAATGTAAGAGTGTTGTGTTGTGTGACAGCTGCATAACCTAAGGGACATCAATACTACATATCGATACCGGATTGCGAAATGCACGTGGAGAACATTTCTATGTTCACTCAAGTGCTCTGTCAGTTCCTTTCTACATGTAACTATGGTTACAGCTACATTGATTAAAAAAGATCTAGTTATTTTCAAATGCTACGCAACCTAAGGAGTACTTTCTAAAAGTTACTAATTGGTCAAAATGAAGTAGCTACTTTAAAAGATAATATGCTACGTTTTTAATTGTACTCATCTAAACAAGTGTCACAAGGGCCATCTTATGTTGCTTGTGATTCAGAATAGCTGAATAATTAGGATTTTTCGTTTACTATGATGTTGAAGAGAATCGAGTGCCTTGGAAGCATGTTTGAGTTGGAAAAAGATCAATCCAATTGAGTTAAAGAATGAAAAAGCAATTTTAATTTAAACCTAAGGTTGCCAAAGTAGCTTGGAATAGTTATCATTTAAAAAATACAATTAATGCAGTGCTTACATGTAGTTACAGTAACAAGTTACGTTTTGTGCAAAGAAGCTAACTACAGGCAAAGTTACCAGAAAAGTAACTTTACACAAGCAACTAGTCAAGTCCTAACCCTGTTTCGCACTCACGTGAGTCTGTGTTGACTTTTTTTATTAACACATACTGTATTTTCCTCACGTGTAGATTACAACAAGCGAGCAGAAATACCTCGAGCGGCAAATCTGTTCTCTGGTCATGCCACTAAGTATACTGTCAGATCGGGTGCGGTAAGAGTGACAAAGTCGGGAGAATCTATCAGTTTGACGCCACATCATGCCGGACAGCAAGTTTACCTCTTTCATGTTCTTGAGAGATTACTTGAGTCGAATGAAATAGAGATACTAAAGAATCTACCTGGGAATTTTTTAATGGAAAACCTTTATCAGCTTGAAGAAATCAACGTGACAAAATCAGAAGAAAATTACGAGTTCGATATCAAAGGAACAGCAAGACAGAGTATTGATTATTTTGGAATTACATTTGGTCAAGCATCTCTTGACGTTAAATTCAAACGACCCAGTGCATGCGTCAAATTCAGTCTAACTGGAACAGTGAATATTGCCATTGCTAAAGCAAAATTCAAGGTGTCGGGAAACAGTACACACAGCAATTACAAAGCCACAATATGTCAAGCATCACCCATTGAATTTATTGACCAGTTTTTTTCCGGAGATACATCGAAGACAGACGAATTGACATCGATTTTTACCGACCGCAATTTACGTAAAATTTTCGAAAAACGGTTGCCTAACCTTAAAATCAAAGGAATCAGAAGTGGCCCTCAGGAATATCAGTTCGTTGCTTATGTTGAACATCGTTTTGAAGAATATAACTTGGATTTGACAGTATTTTGTTTCATTACAAAAGTTCCAAATAAACGAATTAATATCGCGTTGATGGTAAAAGTGAATACTGAGGCCTCTCTTAAGAAAATTGTGGAATCTTTAACGAACGTTGAAAGCTTTCCAGAAATCTCACTGTTTGAAGGCATC
This sequence comes from Calvadosia cruxmelitensis, assembly GCA_900245855.1. Taxonomy (NCBI): domain Eukaryota; kingdom Metazoa; phylum Cnidaria; class Staurozoa; order Stauromedusae; family Kishinouyeidae; genus Calvadosia; species Calvadosia cruxmelitensis. The sequence goes on along the minus strand of OFHS01000127.1, from coordinate 20,152 downwards.
AACGTACAGGCTGTAGCTTCTATTTCTGTACGAGATATTGCTCTAGTGGCTGCCCCATGCCTCGCAGAGGAATTAAACTCAATAACATTTACAAATTTCGCTACGATAATTCCCAAAGGATTAGCTATCCATGTTTCTATAAACTTGAAAGAGAAACTAGAAGCATGCTCCGGTATTCAGCTTGATATGCCTGATCGTACAGTAATGAGTGTCATAATCGATTCAGAAGGGATAAAATTTCTTCTTCCTCGAGAAAAATTGAATGTCAATGCGGTGGTAACTTGCTTGTTTGGAAAGGCACAGGAATTTTTCAAATCAAAATTGGCAAGTGGTGTGACAGAAATGAACTTTAACCGAATATACTATAGTCGAACTACCGGTCAATTTGAGATCGATTTTGAAATTAAGAAGCCACTGTCTTGGCTTTCAAATTCGTTTATTAACATTAACAGCCTTCATGTAATAGTAAAACGAGAAGGACGAAACGAACAGATTGATTTTGATGTGAAATTCAACAAAACAATGGGAGAATCGACTTTCGTCGGAAGAATAGCAAGAAGCGGAGATGAATTTGACGTTCAATTGAAAGTCTCGATCATTCCTATCTCCAAACTTTTTCAACAAATTGCCTGGCCATCTGTGGATCAAATGAAATCCTCTTTTAAGGATGTATTTGAGTTTGGCATCAAAGATTTTGTTTTCGAAGCAAAATGGAATGAAGACTCGACGTACAGGTGAGAATTTGACATGATCGTAAACACCTGTTGCAAATTACTGTATACTGTTCTTGGCTTGAACTTCTTTTGTGATTGTTCGTAAAGAAGCTATGCGATGTATGAAGACTCAATAGAAAATATTATTTGAGAAAATGATCTGACCGCTGCAACCAAACAGTTTAGATTTGAAAACACGTTTCAAGTAAAATGCGCTTTTATATAGAGGTTTAAAACCAAACAGCCCTTTCTTTTTTTCCAGTAAAATCCTTTAGCGTTGGTAAAGTTGGATTCCTTTACCGTCTTAGTGCAGGTTTATAAAAGTGTGCTGTATTTCACAAAATACATTTTACTTGCAGCACTAGATAAAAACTCAACCTTGATAAATACATAATTCAAATATATATGACAGTGACAACAGGCCAAATATTACGACTATCAGAATTAATAGATACAATATTTACATCATAATCTAAACATTGGCAAGCAACACGCGCTGGGCAAGGACCCTTAAATACTGGCAGCGTTCCCTCTCTGCACAGACAAGCTTATCGGTATATCTTGCTTATAATTATGTAAAGCTTATCTTTATTCAGGCCTGTGTGTGTACTGGTCAACAAATAATCAAATATTTATTTTTGATAAGAATAACCACTGCATTAATTTTTGAATAATCCTCGCGTGTTAAGTATATATTTTGAAAAAATGTACCAGGAGGATGAAGGAATACAACTTGAAGGACGCTACAGAATTGTAATACAGGCAGTGCTTTGAAAGCTCTCTACAAGGAAAACATCACAACTCGTCACTCTATACAAGAATGTATTTATGATTCCTATCTACCATTTCCCATTGTCTTGATTGATTGATGTGTATCATTGGATGCTCTGAGCTGCAACTAGACAGACTTAGTTTAAATAAATTTATAAATCCCTCCTTACTACAACAGTATCAAGACGCTGTACTTTTCATTCATAATGGTCATTACTGCTTGCTCGAATCTAATACATTCTATTGTACATCTATTCCAAGGATTTCTGGAAAGCCATATATTTTTGGCTTCGATGGTGTCTCGATGGAAGCAGTTATATGGAAGACAAATAACGAACGGCATTTTGCATTTGGTATCAAATTTGACAAAGTGAATTTAAACGACCTCATCCAGGAACTGACTCAGACAAAAACAACAACTGGAGCCTGGCTTTCTAGCATCGACATTGGTAGGATAATTGTGAACTTGTCATGGTCATTTGCTGTGTGATATTGTAATTGTTTTAATAGACCTTTTTCAGGAGCTATCATTATGGGACAAACCAGTGCATGCATTATGGGGCATGTTGAGTGCCTGAGGCAGCAAAAAGACAGGGTTTCTGACCCATCATGTTAACAGGAATTAGATTATTTAAGGAAAGTAGCGCAGCTTGAAGAAATCTGCATCAGTATCAAATCCAACTTTCTCCGTATTCGGAAATCAGAGACATCAACCTTGCCCATAATGCACTTGCTTTTTTCAAAATGGTAGCTTGGGAAAATGGTCGATTGCTGCGCGTCTCTGTCCTCTATTAAGATTACATGAAGCTATGATACGCAGGACAAGTTAGTGATGAAAACTTCTAAGGAAACAATTTACATATTTGAAAGTGTTTCTTAAGTTATTTGCGTCGTTCTTAAGACACAAATGACAATACTACTGACATGCGAATCATAGGAATTTTTTGACCATCTCGCGGAAAATGGGCAAGAATTCTCGGCTAGAAAAATTAGATAAACGAAAGCACCTTTTTCACCAAGGAGTGCTTAAATCGTTACATTACATTTCATGTGAATCACACAAGCGTCCAACATTTTCAGGCAATGATATTTTCTTGTCTTTGTCTGTAAGTCTGTCTCTCTGGATATTATAAACACAATATAACCAGGATAGCATGTGCTAGCAACTATTTGTAGATCACAGGTATAAGAAGCTTTTGAAAGTGAATAGCTATTTTCAATGTGTGCGTGGTGTAATCAGTTACGTGTGTTAGTACTGTGAGATTGGCTGTGTCTTTGTGTATGGTGTAATTGGCTAGTTGCATGTATTGGTCATGTCTCGTAGGCGTGTGCGCGGTGTAATTACATGCATTAGTGTTGTAATATTATCTGTGTCTCTGTGTCTGTTATAAATGGCTAATTGCATGTATTGGTCATGTCTAGTGGGCCTGTGCGTGGTGTAATTACATGTTTAGTCTTCTGGGATTGGCTGTGTTTCTGTGTATGGTGTAATTGCATGTATTGGTCTAAGGGGATCGGCTGTGTCTCGGTGCGGACCGTATTTGCCTGTATTGATTATGTCTCGTGGGGTTGTATGTCATAGCTAGGGAAATGCGTGTAATCGTCAAAAGTCATGATTTGTGTATGAGTTCTTTGGCAGGAAATACATGCTTGAAATCGATCGCGTTTTGTGCTTCGTGCTATTCAAACTTGTTGAGTTTACACAATGCTGGCGTTCTGCAAAACTTCAGTAAAAATACTGCGTAATTATTTGTTGCGAGGTTTCAAAATCATTTATTGCAGAATTTCAAGCAATAATATGCAATTATTTAAGTTAACGGCTTTTATATATCTTACTTATGAAATAATTTATCGCATGGTAATCTCGCAGTTGGATGAAAGCCATTTGTACGGATATCTTTGGGGCAGTGACAAAATTACGTTTTCATATTACTTGAACACCATGTTCTTTTGATTCGAGAGTAAGATACACATTCACATTTATGTGAGTTTAATATCATTAGGAAACCTTCTAAGCTATGGGAAGTAAATCAAGCGTACATCTTATATTTCATTCAAGCGAATTGAAAACCAATAACAAATCAAGGTTGATATACAACTTCGACTGTTACAAGTATCCTACAGCTGTGCAAATGTGTTCTTTATATGTAAGGCTGCAGTAGCTTTAATACTGAGTTATTAAGATACTACCTTTACTACATACTGCGTAGCATCCAATTGTATTATTATATATTTTCAGTTATTGTTGCGGCATCGACGAAAGATGGGCTCTCAGAAGCAGCAACTTCTGTTTCTACCAAGAAGATAGACGAAACAGGTAAAACTTTCTATTAGGTGATTGAAATCTTTTGGAATAGAGGATCGTTAATCCGAAAAGATTTTTAATTGGCAAAGGCGTAGTATATTGATATATATGTGAGCAGAATTCTACTGCAGGTGCTAGGAAACTTACTATTGGATCCAAGTTTGTTTCAGTCGTGTAGCACAGTCTCGTTTGCACACTCCCTCGTTTAAATGTATTATGACTCTTTCAAGTAAGGAAGTATGTCAGAGGCTTTCGCTACTTTGTTGACGACATAACATTAACAGTTCTATTCTCTTTGGTGTAATCCGCCATGCGCAGTCCCACTGCAAATGAGTTGACCTCTGCCACTGATGAAGACGCCAAGAAAATGCTTTGCTTGCAACGCAATCAGCGGTACTCTTGTCAATGATGGTCAGTTTCAAGGATTGTTCTTGGCTTTCAAAATTGTAGATTTCAGCTCAAAATCACGTGCCTAAAAAAGTGTGTCTCGTCATGCATTGGGACTGCGCTTGGTCCATTCACGTGCTACGCACAAAATCATTATACAATTCAATCGAATTCTTTCTTTTGATGGTACATTTGAGGAAATTAATTATTGGATGTCAAATTTGTGAATATCATGCTTATTTTTCGGACAAATAACTATGAGTTGTAAAGTACTTGTCATTATATCAGGTCATGATTGTATCGTTAATTACCATTTTATATACAGCGGCTTCCTCAGGAGCAGATACTGCAAGACATGTACAAAAAAAATGTAAACTGAAAAACTGTAAATATACTATTTTAACTAGTACCAGGTAAATTGTATATTAAATGAATCAAATATTGATTATTATAAATATTTATAAAGTACGCTTACGTAATTCTCAATTGTAGGAAAATTAATTATACTGTATTAGACATTTTACCATTCTGTTGAACCCATTGTAAACTTGAAAAAAGTTACATTCTGGTTATAAGTATTTATTTTAGAATTATTTTTAGAAAAATTCACATATTGTTTACAGATTAAACATTTTTCGTTGTTATAGCTGCTAAGAGAGCGTACAACCTTGCCAGAGATGTACAGAAAGAGCCATCAACGAGAAGTGAAAACGCAGACGATTCAACTGAAGAAGAAGAAGAGGATGAGGAAATTAAAACGATGCAATTTGTGCATTCAGCAATGCAAGACATTGAAATTGAGCAAGGTTTGTAACCAAAATATAGCCAAATTTAATTGCAACGTTTATACACAATAAAAATATAGTAGTCTTTATTTTATTTTATTTCATTTTTATATTTTTCATTTATTTTTGATTTATTTTTTATTTTTTATATTTTTTTTATTTTTTTATTTTTTTTATAATTTTATTGTTTTTTTATTCTTTTATGACATTTCTTTTACATTTTCTAGAAAATTGTGTGGAATAAATAGCAAGTAGTATTGTTTGACATCCATTACCCTTATCTTATGTATTTTCAAGCGAGCTCTAATGTTGTTCATTCAACAAAATGGCTTGACATGATTGTGCTGTTATTAATACATTTCTTATTATCAATGCCTTCTTATTTCATAACTTTGTTCTGTAAACTAACATTTAGCAGTATATAAGCAGTATCATACCAATGGTTGAATCTTGAATTCTGGTTGCTACTTAAATAAATAAGAAGTATCACAACATGTTTATTGCATTCATTCCAAATTACGTCATGGCATCAATTTCTACGGACAAACAAGGCGCCTTTGCCTGTCAATCATAATTGTCCTATTCATCTTCTAATGAAATCTAACTTCTAACAGTGGAGAGAATGCGAGCTTTAGAGGGCAAAGTAGAAAATTGACACCATGACGTAAGTTGGAATCAATGCCATAGTAAAATAGTGTATAGTAACAATTTTTCAGCAAGTACTGGACTTCACGTATCCTTAGATGTTTATACATCTAAATATAGCTAACGATGTATAGAAATAGCCTAAAAAGAATAATCAAGAGGACTATCACTATGAATCGATACCATGTGAAATCCATGTGAAAATCATGTGAAAAACCGTGTGAAAAGTTCTCTTTTCACAAGGTTTTTCACTCTGTTTTCTAATTCACATGATTTTTCATATGGATTTTCACATTGCGTTTGAAATTTCACAAGGTTTTTCACATGATGCTTCCCATTTCACATGGTTTTCACATGGTTTTGGATTCATAGTGTATGTATCTACCAATGTGTATCCCTTATCATCTGAACATATCGCTGATAAATCAGGGATGTGACCTAACTAGTTACTTGTAAATTTACTCATTTCAGTACCTTTACAAGTAACTAATTACTTTGTGCGAAAATTAACTTGTAACTGTAACTAGTTGCTTTTTTCAGTGCAAGAAGTAGCTTTACAAGTTACTTTCTGAAATTATATTTAAACTTAAGCTACTTTTTAGTTTTAAATTCAATCTAGTTGATACTTTTTAACTCAAAACATGATTTTGAGAGCTCAATTTTTGTGATATAATTTATAGCAAACACAAATTATGTCTAATTATTCATTTTGAGATCCAACCAACATAAAATGACCCTTGCAACATTTTCTTGGGCCTTCGATTTCGAAGAAAGCAACTTCTAAAGTAACAGTAAATAGCTACTTCCTGTAGACAAGTAACCGGTAATTTTAGAAAGTTACTTTTGAGGATGAGTAACTTATACAGGTAACTAATTACTTTCAATACAATGTAACGGTAACACGTTGCTTTTAAAATTTAACTTTCACAATCCTGCCTGATATGAATGTGTTCTTTTTACTGTGGCTAGAGAGCATTGCATAGCTATCGTTGGCGATAGCTTGATTACGGTAGTAGCCCACTGAATAACGAGACCGATCTTTTCTTAGTATGATCAAATTTATGGAAGGTAATGGCAACGAAATTCTTTAGTGTCACAATTCTCCTTAGATTGTTGTCCAGGATTATTTCGTTGAACGGTAAATGAAGGCAGAACATGGTCTTCTAATCAATGCATTTCACATAACACTAGTTAATTTCCAATAAATAATTGAGGAGTCCTTCGCGTGAGCTGCCAATTTATACTAAATACTTAAATTGACTACACAAAGCATTCTAGAATAAATAACACTTAAGAAGTAACGCTTAATAATTAGCACATCCCTTTCTGTTTATAGAACATCTAGCATTTTTCAGTGCATACTATCTAAAAAGCTTTATCTAGAACGTTATCGTCATGTCATATACTTGAAATATATCAATTATATACCTATTCCTTCTAGAACGTTCTACATTATTCCATATTTATGACATTCAGGCTTGGCTAATTACAATTTTTCGTATATATTTCCAGGATTGTCAATACGTGCAGAGTTCAAAACCCCTACTACTGATGAGGGATGTCGAGGAGACGAAGTGTGCAAGTACCTGAGAGAGAAAATCGGTAGTACTGTTCTCCTCATTAAGGGAACTTTCCAGAAGAAATCCGGGTCATTAGAAGTTGGCTTGTCTGCTGAAATTAACACTGAAATTCAATTAAAGAGTAACCTATATTTCACTAATGCGAAAATTGACCTCAAGATTGCAGGTTTAGATTCCTCCATTGCCATCTCTGCTACGCTGGAGTACAGACAAGAAGGGGGCGAACCCATCCAATTCACTGGTAAAATTATTGTTATACAGTAAATTTATACCGACTGTAATTAGCTTCTCTTTTCAAATGTTAACTTTCTTAAAATGTCAGTTACACTTTAGATAGAAGTACACCTGTAGTCATATATGTTGCTTATCTTCAGTAATATTTTGCTTGTACATTAAAACCTCTTAAATATCACTATATTGCTTTCTAGTCACAAATCACGAAAATAAGCGGGTAGTGACATTGAACGGGCTAAAACAGTTGATTCTGGTTGCCCAGCGGTCACAACAAGGACGAGGCAAGAGTGTATATGAAGTTGTATATAATGCTTCGCTTGGGTCCGTAGACAGGGTGGGAAGATTGCGAAGAGATTCATATTTCCGTTGTAGCCAGACCTCTGACGGCCTTTTAGCTATACCTTAAAGATGCTTCACACGATGCAATATTTTTTTTTCTCTTTCTTCTTTTCTTTTTTTTCCTTTTTCTCTTTTTTTTAATAAAAGCCTGAATAAATAGAAAAACTTGACTTGCAATTTATTGAATGCAATGTACTGCGCTAGCACCTTGGATGGTTTCCATCTAGAGTAGGAATAAGAAATAGAGCAAATTATCTAGATATAGATTGCATTGCCTGCAACAAATTGCACCGAGTGAAGCTTCCTTTATAGTCGTGTTCCATGAATGTTGTTCATTTCGCAGATATTTTTAAAGTATGTATGCCTCTCTGTAGGCTTACTCTACCATTGCAACTTATGCTTACTTGTTCATTTGAAATTGCAATTGTTGTTTTCTTTGCAGGATTAATTGAAGCGAATGCAAATCAGTTGAAAATAGAATTCACTATGGATCATATTTGGCGAAAACCGTTTGGAATTCCGTGGCTTGGATTTGGAAATCTTGCTATAACTGCAGTATTCTCCTTCAAACAGCCATCCTTGTTATTTGGCAAGTATAATCAGTGAAGATGTGACAAAATATATGAAATATCATGATAAACGTCGTGAAAGATGTAATCTATGATAATTGTGCAGAATATTACAAAACTATTATGAACTTGAGTCGAAATCAGAGAAAACAATTGTGTGTTAATTTCTGATAATTCTTATTTTTCTCACTCACATTAAATGGATGAATGATTTTATAGTATAATCATACAAATTGAAATTAAAGTACAGAAATAAGATGTATGCTTATGAAATTACAACGAGATGGTTTATGTGAATATGGGGATAGAGAATAGGTAATAAGGGAAAGAAAATTCCTGCATTCTGAAAAATAAATCTGATAGGCTACGCTACAAAACTACAAGGGTAATTTACCATTTACAAGAAATGTACCTATAGGTTACTTTGTGATCAGATTTTAAAAATGAATTAATTTAGCTTAACTTTAAAGTGATGTAATTGTTACTTATCAAAATAGTCATCGCACAATCAACACTGTGACGGACTACTTCTAGTTATCGGTGCCAGTCACCTGTGGGCGTGCTTCATTTTCATTCTTGTCAAATCGCACTTCAATGTTATATTCCTTGATATAATTATTATTTACAGCACATTTCTTGATTTAAGAACCAGACTATTTGATGTTGTATGTTGGTATACTAGTTTTGTAACATTCGGGGCAGCAAGTAATGCTTTTTAATAGTACAGTATTACTTTTTTCATAATGCGATATGTAGTTCCACGAAGCATTCTAATAACTTTTAAATTCATCTATTACTCTTTATTTTGATATAAACGGATAACTTACAAACGTAATTTTGGTAAAAATGTATAAAACAATGTAATTAATTTCCAAAATAGTCATAGTAATGCTTGAATTTTCGTTTAGTCTAAAATTAATTGATTTTTTTGGACGTGGCTCTTCAGGATTTTCACATCGCTCTTCAGGATCTTAATTATTTTGTCTATCTCTTCTCTTGAGCATTATATTTTTGTGCATCTCATCAGAGAGCTCTTGATTTTTAGGAATAATCAGTCAATGACATAAATGCTGAAAGAAGTGACCCAAAAAGAGAACCCTGCACAATTCTTTCTCCAATAGGAATTATGGCTCGGATTTCAGAATTGATACGAACTGGAAGCAGACGTGCAATAGATTTACTAGATGGCAACCGTACTCCAAAAGCGTTTAATTTGCCAAGGAGTAGTTGATAATTGACGTTATCGAATGCTTTTGAAGGTCTAAAGTAGCTATTGCAGTTGTCTGGCTTGCATATGGCCATATTGGATGACGCTTCTTGATGGAGGCAAACATGTACCAGAAGTTTAACTGACATTTTATTTATGATACCTACAGTAGATCTTCCGACCAAGACTATTGCAATGTTAAATGTTCTTACGGTATAGCCTTACGTATAAAAACTGACAGTCTTTCTTTTTCTTCTGTAGGTTTTGGTGGAACTCTTGAACTTGGAAAAGTTACTACAGACGATAAGATTGTTATTCAAATCTACTTCGGATTCAATGTCAATATTCCAACGGCATCTTACATCTATGGAAACATTTCTGAGGTCACAATTGATAAAGTTAGCAAAGCATTTGATCTTGATATTTCAACGAGTAAGGCTGTTCGTGAGTCTGGCTTCCCAGAAGGCTTGATTTTCTCGTTCAATGGAGGAGTTGGTAAGTTTCATCACCTTTTAATGAGGGCGTATTCTATATGTATTTCTCCATCTATGTTTTATAAATAGTTTTAGGTATTGTTTTTATTTTTTATATTTTAATTCTATATAACTTCATTTTGAGCAGAAAACTAGGTAGAAGTTGTTAAGTTTGGTCCTCCCGAACAAACAAGTAGATTTGAACAACCTTAGCCTAACATGCAATCTAGTTTTTCCTGCTATATTTGGATTCGTAGTTAATTATAGTTTGAATATTGGTTTTCCTTTATAGATGAGCAGACGATTGAAAAATTCGATATCGTCGTCAAACCAGGATTATACTTAAAGGGAAAAATAAACATCTTGGGATACGAAATAGGTGGAGAGATTGAATTCAATGCTGGAACCTTGAAAATTGTGCTTGAACTGGATCCGATATCGATTGGTGGAGAATATCTTCTTATCCAAAGAACATCGGATGATTCAGAAAATGGTCCTCTGCTTGACGCAACTATCACGAAGTCGTCCATTGATGTGAAGATTGTTGGATATATTTACGCCGTTGGTATTGGCACAAATGTCGATATTCACGTTAATAACACTCATTTTGAAATGCATATCGAAGGGAATATGTTTGATGTTGTTACTGCAACGGTTGATATCACCGCATCGTATGGAGATTTCTCAAATGCTGAGTTTTGGGTATGTCATGCCATACTTTCTTTTTCTTTCAATTCTCAAATGTTTAAGTCGTAGTAAAATAATCTCGAAATAAATAGACCGATGAAATTATGGCATAAAAATTAAAATAAAATAAATTGAATTAAGTTAAATTATGGCATGAAAACTAATAACAATTCTTCCTATATTTGTTATATAACATGGTCATTTCTAAACTATTATTTCGCATTGGTAGTGATTTATTAGTATCAAGATGTAATATATCCTAGTATACATTACCCAGCGAATATAGTGAATTCCTAGACACTTCCCATCATAGTTTCTACGTACGCGTGAAGTGTCTAGATTGATGTACAAGAGAAATAATATTGGTGCCTCCAAGCAGACCCATTTCAACGCGGAATCTAGCGACTGTCTAGTTTCACTATAAGAAAAAAGGCTCTTTCACAATTAATTCTTGCATATAGATATGTCCATAAAGCGAATGATTTCTTTACTTGTTAAGACAGAATTCAGTTGTTGCCGTATGGTTTCTGCTGATGGTTGCTCAGAAATCAGGATTTGCATCTTGTCTTTGTGATAAAAACCAATACCGTCTTTGAAGTTAATTTTTGAAATTTGAGTTAAAATTTAAGTTTGTTTTTGAGTTTTAAATTCAAATTGGTTGATAAAATCCACTCAAAACTTGTTTCAGAAACATAATTCATAGCAAAAAAAACGTCTGTTTAATTTGTCATTCTTAACAACAACCAACATAAAACGGTCCTCAACGCCTACATCCAGCGCATCAGGGTATTGTGCGCATAAAGCAACGTGCTCACCAAACCGTTCACTGACCAATAATGACGTTTGACATCACCAACACAGTACATTCATGTTCCATATGCCAAGAACACCTCCTTAGTCAAAGCAAAGGGCTATACATGGCCGGCCCACTCCCTTCACGCATTTTTGAGTCTACATCCGCAGACTTCTTCGAGGCACAGTGCAAACACTTTCAGTTTACGCCGATCGATTCTATGTCTGGTGAAGCATCACAGCCTTTGGAAAAGATACGAAACAACTCCGCTGTGCCTTGCTCTTTCAAGGAAATTTTCTAGTACTGGCATCCCCATCCGCGTCCATTCTGGTGGCGGCCCGCGGTTTCTCGGCCTCGAAGTCTCCAATTTCGGCGAAAAATGCGGCATCAATCATTCAACATATTCGCCTTACTATTCACAATCAAATCGCCATGCAGATGTTAACGTGAAAGAGGTAAAGCAACTTATCCAGAAATGCACTCAAAACGGGAACTTCAACACCAAAGATTTCCATGAGGGCCTACGCATCACTCCTTTTCCTGACGGTTGATCTCCCATTGAAATCATGTACGGGCGACACCTACTCAGATCAGGGGTTCCGCAACACGATTCCGCGTTTGCTTCTTGATTGAAGGCATCCATTGCCACTAGTGCCGGGACCACCAGTCAATACCTCGAACAAATAAAAGATCGATACGACAAAAACACCCATTCTTTCTCTTTCCTGTCCAACCGTGACCGCATCTGCCTCCAAGATGCTCGCACAAAGCGTTGGAACAAGACTGGTCGCATGACTTCTATTCTACATGACCGAGACTATCAGATTAACAATAATAATAATAAATAACGCATCCCACAACAGAAACTTCGTGCGCATTGTGGTGCGTTATAACAATCGCTTAATTTTTTGCTGCCCACTGGCCACGATTCTTTCACTATCGCACTATCAGATTAGACTGGAAAATGCGCTGAACTTCGTCGAAATTGCCGCTTCATTCACCCTGTCCATTCTACCACAAACATCAACAAGTCTAAATCGAATGGACAAGCCACTCCATATAAGAAGATACGACGCAGTCGTCCAGAGTGGGAATGGGCCTTATATGCACACTATCAGAGGTTTTAAACGTCATCTTACAAATAACTTATTAGTTGGTGTAAGATTAATTCACCATTATCAACCCGAGAAATGGAGATGATATACATTGCAGTAGCATCACACTTGTTACCAATGCTCCACTATTAGGACTATTATCATTATGCTAATCATACCGCACGATGCAACTTGCGGTAGGATGCAATATGATAAGTTTTGTTATGACACGTTTGTCTATCGTTGGTATCTGAGTCTCCTTCTGTCGAATAAAATATCAGTTAGTACAAATAATCTCTCCCTTTCTAGTTCAAAGGCTGCTTAACGATCGATATGCAAAGACTTAAAGATATAATAGCAAACTTCTTGCTCAGTATAAAAGAAAAGGCGGAAGAGATTAAACGAAAGGCAGAAAATGTTAAAAATGCCATAAATGCTGAACGAGAAAGAATAGCGCAAAGCGTTGAAAATAGAAAACAAAGAGCACTAGATCGGAAGAAGAGAGCAGACAATGAAGCAAATGCGATAAGAGCAAGATACAAAGCACGCGATTGTAACGTCGAGTGCCCGATAGGTAAGTCTGAGCAGTAAAGATGTACAGTATTCGCTAATCAAATTGACCACACTGGCTTCCATAGACAAGCAAACAAACAATTTCAAAAAGTTAAGGTAGATCTGTATGTATGTAGGTAGGTATATACGTATGTATGCATGACTTTATTATAAAAATCCATTAAGTTACAGGTAACCTTTTTCATGGAGCAGAATTAAATAGCATAATATAGACAAAGTAATTAATATCCTATTATACAGTAATAAAATTCGTGAAAATTATAGTTCATTACTTACAATATGTTGTTTACGATCAAGTATTAAATTGGTAATATTTACAGATTTTTGAGCTGGCAAGGTAGTGCATTCCAAACCCTGACACCAGTAGACTGAATGGATTGCAAATTCTTTTAAGCGCCCTAAAGCACTTTAACGTCTTCATTATATTCTTAGCTATATCAGATTATATAAAAATACAGGTGAAAGAACGGAAAAGCTGTACTTACAATTATGATTTGGCCAGATTCCGTCTTAGAAGGAGACTTGCTCTACGGCATTGACATTGAGCTACAGATAACACGATAACGAGGTCCAGACACGAGAATGAGATTAGTGAGGGCAACGTCAAACAGACTATGTCCGATTTATATTCCGACACCTTTATCAATGCGTAGCGGAGCACAAGTGGTCATCCAGCAGTACACACGAACAAGTTTCCCATGTCCTATATAGAGATATCATCGTAACTACTTTTCAAGCCCCTCGACATTGGCGGAGTGATCATGATTGCTTTTCTTTTTCTTTCTTTTTTTTTTACAATTCTTATCTTTATTTTGATATAAACGGATAATTTGCAAAAGTAATTCTGGTAAAAATATCTAATACAATATAATTAATTTTCATGATTGCTTGTTCTATGCAATGCTTATACCTCAAGCTGCAGTCAAAGCTAAACAAAAATAACTAACTTCATGAATTCGACCTTATTTACTTGATTTATCACGTAATTAACTCTTGAGTTGTACACTATAGTTATATCAATTTATTTGTGTGCTTAAATTCCCTGCAGTAGATGATTTTAATAATTTGCATTATATTTACGTTTTAAAAGCGTACTTTTTTGGCTTGAGAATGATAATGTGCGATAGTAATGTACTGAGTAGATTCATACCAGTTGATTTTTGCCACACGTGATACTCTTTAATATGATGATCGACTTCAAGGATTGTTCTTGGTGATAAAAATGTCGATTTCAGCTCAAAGCAAGCAATATTTGTAGCTTGAGTTCCAAAATCCATATGGTCTTTCCTTGGTCAATGCGCAAACGGAAGCACAAACATGGCCGAAAGTAAAATGTACAATGAAACTTGTCTATAATGGTTACCTTTGAGATATGGGGAAATTTACTTTTATAAACAGATGGCATTAATGCCCAGGTTGATTTCTATAGAATGTGTGATTTGGGGTTATGATGAGTGGCCTTTATACACAGGTGGCTGCTCTAGAGATGACCGCTAATACATGTTTCACTGTATAGTTTCTTATACCTTGCTCCTGAAATATGTCTCTTTAAGTATTCTAACTATCACATATAGTAATCTCAATAGAAATTATTCGATGATTTACATGTTTCACTTTAGTTTCTCATACATTGCTCCTGAAATTATTATGTCTCTTTGAATATTCTAACCATCACATATAGTAATCAATTATTCGATGATATTCGTCTTCTATTGCCCAGGATGCATTGGTGGATTAATATGGAAGCATAAATGTTGGAGATTTTTTTGGCATTGGGTGGGCTGCCCCCAATGGAGCAGCTGCGCAAGCAAAGGACGTGGCTTTTTATGTCTGGCTGGATGTCATCTCAGAAATGTCGGAAGGCAAATTGTCACATGGGCACATGAACTCGCAATCAAGGTATAATTGAATAAGCGAGGAAAGCACTATACAGTGGAATCCGCTTAATTCGAAGTGTCAAAGGACCGCAAAAAATCCGTCGAATTATACGAACTTCGAATTAGGAATAATAGAAATAAACAAGAAACAAGAAACAGAAGGCAAATGCCGGAGACAAGGGACCGAGATCGTAGTTCGAAATAGATGAATATTCGAATTACAGGTCTTCGAATTAGGCAGATTTCACTATATTGCAAAAAATAGTGTTCCCATTTTAATGACAAAATTTCTCATTTTCAAGAAATATTCTACTTATATCTAGTAGAAAAGTACTTGTCCATGATATAAGCAAAAAATTACTAAGGCAAACATGGATATTGCTATTGTTCTTTCACCGATCAAGTCTTATTTTAAGAAATTTGATACTTGAAACAAGAATAAAATTCTTATTTAGAAAATATGTTTTCAGTGTAGAGGTTAGATGAATTATCAGCCAGTCTGTTTGAATTATTATCAGTACTGTGAAACCTGTCTATAACGGTCACCTCTGGAAATCTAAATAAATGATTTTATAGAAAGGTGGTCTTTCTGTCTAGTTTGATTTCTATAGAACGTGTTGTTTGGGATTTTGAAGAGTGGTCTTTATACACAGGTGGCTTCTCTATAAAGATGACCACTAATACGGGTTTTGCTGTATTACGTGATGTTTACAGTACATTATTTTCTAAATGCGAAAAATCTTATTTCTTCTACAGATTAAGGAGGGATTTAAGAGATTACAGGATTTCATCTTAACAGCCATTGATGGAATCAAGTCATTTGCCTTGAATCTTGCTACAAAAGTCATTCAAGTTTTCCAGAATGTTCTAGATGTCGTCGGGAGCATAGCAGAAATAGCAGCCGATAGCATAAGAAACAGCAATTTCTTGGCGATCAATCATGTTTGTCTAAGTGGAGGTTTCCAAAGTGGAAAATCAGCTTGCGTTGGTCTTGATGTCGATGTAGTGCTATTTGGTCATCCTTTGAAATTTGATAGAACAATTTGTATTGGCAAAAATTTCCTTGACGATGTTTCAAAATCGACTGCTGCTGAGAAATATCCCAATGCAGATAAGCTCAATGATCGAGCAGGTGAAATTGACAGTGAGCTCAATGAACTAAGCAAAGAGGAAAACGAATTACAAAAAAAGAACAGTGATTCTATGGCTGAAGAAGGAAAAACAGAAGACGACGTTGAAAAAAAGAGTTTGATTCCTGGGCGCCCTAATTGGCATAAACGCAAGCATATCTTCCGAGAGGACATGATCAACTCCACGTTAATTAGCCAATTTGACAAATCAGCACCTGTGCTGTTGGACTTTACTGGCAATGAACCAGCTGACGTCACACACGCAGGAAGTGACCAGGAAATCGAATACTTTTTCAAAAGTGAGTCAAATACTTCAAAACCCAAAAATATGCGATACGAATTTCACTTTCTGCTGTTACTTTCTGCATTTATGAAATTTTTATTTGTGAGTGGCATTCAAATCATCTTCCTCTTCATCATGGTACTTACTTAAGCTCGCATAAGTGCCTTTAAAATGGAATGCAGTTCCATGGGGCCATATTCAGGGACTGGGATTAAAGCGTAGTCCGGGACTTAATGTCAAGTCCCATATACAGTACAGATTTTAGCAATGTAATCCAGACTAGATGTCTAGTCTTGGACTATACACTGGGGCATTATTAATGGACAAGGACTAAAGTGAAGTCCGGGACTAAATTTCAAGTCCAATATGCATATTTTTGCTATTTATTCCAGACTAGATATTTAACCTCGGACTTCGCTTTAGTCCCGGTCCATTGCTAAGGCCAATGGGGAGGTGCGTTTATGGCATAACGAGTATTTAAAAGGAGATATCTTTAAATAGATAACAATAAGAAAAATTATCACACTATCGGACTCCACTCTAGTCCCGTTCCTTGAATAAGACCAAAGTCTTGTCCAAGACTAAACATCTAGTCTGGACTAAATTGCTAAAATAAAGAATCAGATTCACAGGATCTATCTTCATTTCACTTCATTTACAGCACACTCCAATGAATCTGCTTGTGCCCAAGCCCGATCAGTCATCAACAAATACAGTGAAATTGCTAAAGGTGCACATCACATGAACGAGAATGCCCGGAAACAGAAAATGCTATTCAACAAAGAGAAACAATATTATGAAATGCAAATTGCTGACATCAGAAAGTCATTAATTGAAGCAGGTATGTATTTTTAATGTTGGATCTTCACTTCGTATTTCACAGTCGTCTCAATGTAAACGAGTTATTGATTTCATCATCATCATCATCATTTATTCTGAAAAATCTGATAAGCTTACAAACCTTTTTCCCACGGAGCAGCTTTTAAGTTCGTAAACCGAGTCTACATTAGCATCTACCAGTGATTATATTGATTAATGTCAGTCAAAACTCATGCAGTACTTGTAGCATCAAATTAGGGATGGCTCACTATTTATGCCAAGGGCTGGTACTGAAGAGAAGCGAAATGTTTCAATTCTCTCTATTTTACTCGACCTTCAGGTAGCTAAGAAAAACATTACCCAACCTCTAAAAGCTACATCATATATAACAAATGTTGACAGAACAGTAGATAATCTACCAGTATTCAAAACTGTTATCACTGTGCATCACGCTGTGCATTAAATTACCCAACCTTTATTGTTGCCAACATTTCTTTTATTCGCAAATCAATTCAAAACAGTTCAACAATCATAAAAATGAGTCTACAATACAATAAAATCGCAGTCACGATCTGCCTAATAAATTTAAATGCTAAAATATACAATATTACTAAAAATAAATTAAACTATAATATTTACAAATTAAAAATTTCCTGCAAGTTTTCCCCAGCACTTAGGGTGCCAAGAATGCTTGTAGCATTACCCCTCTGGATTGCAATGCTTATTCTTTGAATGAGGTAAGCCCTTGACCTATTTTCTCCAGTGGCGTCGATAATTTTTTTCCCTACACTGTGTACAAATTCTTTGGCTTCATCTCCAAAAATCATCTTTGCCAACATTTGAGTTTTGCTTTCTTCATTACCAACCTGGGACATAAATAATGAGCTGTCCTTTATACTTATTTCCGATTTTTTAGAGTCTGCACAGAATATTACTTATGCTGAAAGGCAAGAACTTCACTTCTGGTACAACAAAGCCAAGTCGAGTAAGTATGAACACGAATAACTGGATGAGTATCCCACCATTTCAATGAGCGTTCACATTGTGTAGTCAGTAAAGGCATCAACTGTTCATATTTTAATAGCAATTTGTTTATTTCTAAGAATATAATACTTAAATCCAGTACAAAAATACTTGTTCAGACAGTACAAAACACTACACTGAAAATAGATAGATTTTCTAGACAAAAATATTTGTCTTGTTTCGAGTATCAATTTTCTTAAAATAAGATTTGATCGGTCGAAGAACAACAGCAATTTCCATACTTGGCTTAGTAATTTATGGCTTACAGCGTGAACAAGTATTTGTTTACTAGATTTAACAACATCATTCCTCGAAATGAGAAATTTTGTTCTTAAAATGAGAATACTATTTTGCAATGTAGTTACTAAGCAAATGTAAATATTGGGATTGTTCTTGCAAGAATATAAAGTCTTTATATTCAAAGTTGATAATGGAAAAAGAATATATAAATCCGTTTTTATGTGATATATGTTGCAAAGACGTCTCGGGTGTGACAACATTAGTCATTAAAGTGTATACAGTATAACACTTAAGAGTTTCTGTTGACATATACAACTTCAACAAGAATTTAAAATCTTATTATGGATAGGTAGATAGCTAAATAGATTTTTATTCGATCATCAATATTGTTAATTAAATACAAAATAAAGTTTTGAAGACAATAATACATGGTCAGGATCATACCATAAGCACAAGTGCTTTTTTGTTTGGGATGCCCTAGATTTACAGATTTATAGATCTAAATATAGAAACAATTATACAAGTTTGTAGAATATCAAGAACAGCAAGGAAAAGAATAATGAAATATGGAATTTAAGTAAAAAGAAAGAAGGATAAGAAAAGAGTGAGTGATAGGAAATTTAGTAATGGGTAGAAATTGGATAGAGCCGGTTTAGCTGCATATGTAACAGTTTTGCACAGTGTGGAGTAATATGATTCAACAAAATTGGTTAACTAACATTTAATAATTATCCCTTGTCGTGCTCATAAAACTAGTTAAATGAAGACTTGAAGTCGCTTTATTGATTGCTGATTGGTTGATCGCTAGGGACTAACTATGTGATTGGTTATAACTTATATGTTGCTACTTTTGAATTGTTTCGAAAACGTGTATACACGTCAATAGCAGGACAAGGGTTAACATTTAAATAGCATTTAATTATATAACGGTTTTTTAGAACTGGATTATTGGATTGACGAAGTTGGGGAACAATTGCACATCCACGAAGCATCAGTGATGAAAACATATAAACGACAACTTGATTCGATTATCACAAAACATTTCAAGAAGGATACGATTGCGTACATGCGATCCCTAATCAAGAAAGGAAAATCACTGATCAGAAGAAGTGGTATTCCAGGAAATCAAGCAGATGCCCAAAGCCAGAAATTGTCAGCAGTACATGAGGTTGGGATTTTAACGCTCTATGCAAGTAACTATTTATTAGGATGGCCGATAGAATGTGTCTAAAGGAGGTTTCACACGATATAATATACTGCATGCAATTCATGACCTTTTAACTTCTTTAAGCATCATGATTGAGCTATATTTTATTAATTTATACCTGTCAAGTATTTTGATACTCTGCTGGCTCCTTGAATGGATTGCAATGAGAATAGGACCAATAAGGAGGTCTCTCATGATGTAACATATTACATGCAATGCTGATCTTTTGCCATCATTAAGCATTGTGATGCATCTGTATGCGATTAATTTTCACATGTTGAGTAGTTTGATAGCACCTTGAATGGATTGCAATGAGAATAGGACCAATAAGGAGATCTCTCATGATGTAACATATTGCATGCAATGCTGATCTTATACTATCATTAAGCATTGTGATGCAGCTGTATGCGATTAATTT